>SNQJ01S0034420.1:10938-26148 GCA_010110895.2 Picea sitchensis | reverse complement strand
ACAATTTTTTTTAAGCTTGGTATTTTGATGTAGTAGTGTAAAATTTAAAGTATACTAGTGTTAATTTAATTGCATTTTATTACATAGACAAGTAGTAGAGACATAAGCATTAAAATTATATTTTTATAATTATTAACTCCTATGACTCCTAATCTTTATAACATTTATAACCCATAAACCTCATCAACCTTTCCATTCCTATATATCCAAACACATTTAATCACTAACCATTATACTATCTATCAACTTTTCCATTCCTATATATCCAAATACATCTAATCACTAATCCTTATACTATCTATAATTTATTGTTGTTAAAACTCAATTAAGCATAACATTTATCTATATACATTAATACATGTATACATAAACTTATATAAACCTCTATCACCTCTGTCACCTAACCGTTATAACCCAAAACCATAATAACTCCTTACGCATATTTCTTATAAGCTAACCATTATAACCCTAAGCACTTATCGCCCCAAAATTTGACCCATTTAACCTTTAATATCAATCATTTATAACCAAATGCATAACCCCTTAAATCCCATATCTCTATAACCTCTAACCCATGCAACCCATAATATCTAATTCTAACCCTTATAATCCCCAAACTTTAAGTTTAACTCCTAACCCTTGATACTTGCAACCTCTTTATCCGTTAACATTAATTATCTCTAATACTTATCCTCATAATTCCTAACCACCAACCATTAGAAACCCTAACAACTAATCAATAACCCCTAAAGATAAATTACCTCTAATTCATAAAACCCTCCAAATCCAAACCACTAACTTTTGATCCATATCATTCTTGAAACCTTTAATGCTTATAATCCTCTTACCCCTAAATATATAATTTAACACCTCACCCATATTCCATATAACAAATATACCCACTAACCCCTTGAACCCCTAATCACTTATCCTCATAAACCATAATCTTTAAAATCCTTAAAAAACACCTAAACTAAATTTTTTGATCTCTATATACCTCAACCCCTTTAATATATTTTACCCCTAATCCATATAAAACCAACTCCTCAACCCCTAAACACTATCTCATAACTGTTAGAAGATGATGGATGTGCTCATTTAACCATAGACAATATCACTATTGTCACCCAACCATAGGCTGAAGCCACCCTCGAGCACCTTAACCCTGACAGAGAATCATTCTGGAAGAAAACCCTAGGCTAGATAGCCAAACAAAGGGTGACACACCTTTCTCCAAGGATAACACATCAAGAAAGATCTGATCAGAGATTCCAAACCATAACCAAGAGATAGTCCAAGCCAAAACCGAAATCTGCTAGGTGCAGTAGCTCCAACGACAGCTCTCCTCCAAACTTGCACAAAAACTGGCCAACTGCAGTGTGCACAAGTGTTTCTTATGCAGTTCTAAGAATGCCTTCTAGAATGAAGATTGGCCTCCTGTATTCATACTAAACTGGAAAAATTCTTGGGCTGACTTCTCATTCTGGGTGCCTATTTACTTAGTATACAATATTTCGTTTAGCCAACTTCTTCTCTTGGAGGCTAATAACCTAATACAATTTATTCTCTTCAGTCAACTTTTCTTTTGGGGTTATTCACCAACTAATTAGGGTTTCTTCTTGATTCCTGAAATATTCTATTCTCGTCAGGCTTACACATGGAGGTAAGTAACTCCCGTAGATACCATAATATCAACACTCCCTCCTAGCTAAGGAGGTATTGAAGGTAATGGTATTGAGCACAAACATACCATTAACTCGGTAGCATCAAAATAGTTGTATAGACTATATCATCACTAGATCATGAGCACCATCATCACTATCAGTGTCATCGACTGCATCATCTCTCAAAACCATACTCCATCTGAGTAATCAAACATGATGTTGGATAAGTCACTCACTCCACATAGTGACACAATAACCATTCTTCTAATTTGGACATATGTCCTGGAAGAATAAATGTACTAGACCATTTTTCGTCTCAAAAATCTCTATCCATTAATCATCCATCTAGCTGATTAAAGATTTTTCAACACTATCGATAGTCAACAAGGCAATCAGAATAATTTCATTCAATAGAACACAACTATGTCTATCCTTAGTAGTACACAACTACTATCCAGTGGTACACTACCACACCAAGTAGCACACAGATACTTGATCAGTGACATATAGTCACAATCAGTGGAACACATCCAGCACAATAGTATACATCTACTGTCCGGAGACATACAGTCTCCATAACAATCATATCATATGATATCAACTTGCACAAAAAACATTGTTATGATCTAAACTGGGTCATCTGGACCATTCTTCCACTCACATCTGTGAGATATGGAAGACAATATACCCTCAGAAGGTAAAACATCAATGATGAGCTATCTAGACTATTCTTCTTAAGCAAGGAAGAATAAATGTCCCAATCTCCCGATAATTGATATGCGAAATGGCCCTACTCTGATCGACCGTCGGATCTGCTATGCATCCAACGACTGAGGCTCCTCACGATGGTCGCTTTCCCCCTCGACCCGCTTCGATATGAATTCAGGCTACGACCATGGGCCCAACTCTTGGGCGCTTCACGATTTCACATTTCGGGAGTTCGCGTTGTGCTCCATGTTGAGACCTCCTAGTCGCAAAATTGTCACTTCTCGGATTTGGCACCACGTTTCTCTTTGGATCAGACAACCCAGATCATTTCATGACCTCATGATTCACTGATCCTATGCCCCACCCCCTTTTCAATGTGACCTCGGGTTGTGTCCATGGGCCCAACTATTTAAGCGCTTCACGATTTTGTGTTTCGGGAGTTTACACCTTGCTCCATGCTGAAACCTCTGAAATGTGAAATCGTGATTTCACTTATCTGCTGCCATGTGATCCTCTAGTTGGACGACCCAGATCATTTCACGAGTTCGTATTTCACGAATCCTCATAACTCTGTCCTCTTACTTTCCCAACTTGTGAAATCATGAAAAGTTGATCCAACGGTCTAAACTTAAACTTTGCTCGTCCATTGATCTCGGGCCTTTTCCTTGGCACTAAACTTTCAGCAACTTTCAGATCCTTAATACCCATGAACCGCCGATCTGATTTGTTTGATGGATCCAACGACCAAGACTAAGCCTGTGCTTGATGTATTTTCATCCACTAGGCATGTGTGCGCCTTTGCACAATCACACCCAAACTTTGGATGAAGAAAAATTGTGGGTTTTTTAAGCCCACTTCTTTCGCATTTGGTCACCCAATGGCCAACTCCAAAGGAAAACATCCCCCCTGCAAAAATTTGTGATAACACAAGGAATTAAGTACATTCTACAAGTATGAATAAGGGTGTTGAGGTCGAACAATTGAATAATCCATCGATTATGATACATTGATGTATTCCCAGCTGTCGATGGTAGGATAACCTGCCACTAATGACTACAAGCCTCGAGGTACTCATAGGAATCTAGGTCTCATTTCCAAAATATATGTGCCAGAGTCGATGGAAGGAGACCAATTGAAAGGAGAGCATCAAGGCATCTCTCATCATCCAAAACGAGGTACACATAAATAACTTTATGATTATGAGGAGCTTAGAAGAATAAGATGTTCACAAACCAATGACCATGTGCATCTCTTGCATGCACAAGATTCAAGCAGTGCACGAAAGATACCCTCTGAATAACAACCAACAAGGAAAATTGTCGACAAAGGAGAGGAGACCACCAACAAGGTTAATGGAATCCAAGACACTGCATGAATCCCAATGTGTGAATAAATTTCTTGTCGTCAAACACAAGGGAAACCCCCCAGTCAATGACCAATCAGGAAATGTCATCTGTTCGGTTCAAGGTTAACTACCCATAATGAAAGTAGGCGCATGGTGCACATTAGAACAACAACTTCATGTGACTTTAAGATACAATGAGGATATGGCCGACATGCAAAGTCAAGATTTTTGAGAAATGGATGACACCGGATTATAGACTTCCTTTCACCAAGAGCATGAGACATATGGAAAACTCAGGAAACATAGACTTGATAATGATCATTGATAAAAAAAATTACGATGCAGGAGGCATCAACAAACTCTTCGTAGGGAGTAAAAGAATAACTAGTCGAAGGATTAAACTCTAAGTAATGAGCTCAGCTTCCTAAGTTCATGCTATACCCAAAAGTTGTATGAAAGTGGACTCAAAAGTTTGTTCTCTACTCAAAGGAGACACGACTGTTGTCGACATGCTATAATATTCTTTTCCCACCCATATTTTTTTTGGTTTTTTCATAGGCAAAGAAATGTTATGATACAGGAGAGGAAACGAGTGTCGCGAGTAAGAAACTAGTTCCAAGAAGCAAAACATACCTATTCCCAATGAAAGGAAGTGTATGTGGGGCATGGGCACTTGGGGGGATGTTTTCTCTAAGGTTACATGGTGTCAAGCTGCAAAGGATATATGGAAGGCATTGCTTGGCTAGTTATGAAAATTGAGGTAAGAGGATTATAACGAGAAAGAGGGAACATGCAATAGGATCAATAATGCAAGAAGGATGATGGAATGCAATTACATCTTAACTCCAAAAAAGTCCTTTTTCATAGATTTAGTCCCTTAGGCCCAAAAGAGTATAAAATAATACCCAGGAGAACTCTTCCAACCAATGGTTACTAGAGCATTCCTTTTTTGTAAGAAGTCTACTTGGTCCGAAAAAGGGTTAAAATTATACCAAATAGACATCCTTTCAAAACCATTCAACAAGTGTGAAAGAGACAAGTTCACTCGACAATATTTTCATTTTTTTGGGAGTCGGAAAAGAACTTAACCAAGACTCAGGCGGAGTCCCATAGGTAATGGTCAAAATGTTTATGAGTAAGAAAATGGGGTTCAAACACAAAGTCATATTGGGACTATAAGGAGTTCTCAGTCCTATGGAATAACTTTTGCATGGGCACCAAATGACACAAAGGTTCTAACTAGGGCACCCATGTTTGGTAAGTCTGTACCACTTAATAATGACACTTCTAGTAGCAGTGAGAAGGTTCCATGTCGCTATTAAATGGGTTCATACCTAGGGTGCATGGATCATGGTCATAATATGATGCAAGAATAAAAAACATAGTAAAAACCTATCCTATATTTCGGTAAAAGAGTATACCTGACGAAGGCATGAACGGGTGGTAGGATGATGGAAGCCATAAAAAGTCTTGGAAAAAACCACTAAAACCGAGTCTTTCTACTGTGCTATTAGTACATAAGGTAAAAAAATAGAAAATAACTATAGAAAGTGGGTAAAACATTTCTACTAATAGTAAATATATAACATTTTACCATACCATTTGAGTTATTTAACCCACATAGTGCATTTTAGGCCATTTTCCCCACAATATTCAAGTGTTGATTGTGGGAGCTACGATCAACGAAATCAACAACCACATGGACCAAGTAAGTGCCCATCTCCTCTCCTTCAATTTCAATGGTTTAAATTCCATTTTTAGTTCCCATCTTTTAGAATAAGAGGGTGCTA
Organism: Picea sitchensis; assembly: GCA_010110895.2. Taxonomy (NCBI): domain Eukaryota; kingdom Viridiplantae; phylum Streptophyta; class Pinopsida; order Pinales; family Pinaceae; genus Picea; species Picea sitchensis. The sequence goes on along the minus strand of SNQJ01S0034420.1, from coordinate 20,641 downwards.
TATGGAAACTAGGGTGTACGTAGGTGACATATCATCGGGTCATGTATACGACCCCATATACACGGGCAAAGTGAATATTGCATGCCTATATGAAGCTCTATATGCAATTTTTATCAAGTTAGCCCGTGTACAAGTTTGTGAACAATATTTTGTAAGTGATTTAACTCAAAAAATGGTTTCTCCTTTGCATGATGGTTATTGAATGGAGGGAAAGGGAGCATGAGGAGATAGATGCAACAGTGGGAAGAGATGCAAGGGCCCAACAATATTTAAAATGATGTGGCCTTTATAAATTTTGTTCTCTCAAAGGAACAAGGGATCAAGTGAGGTTAAACCAGTTATTAGTAAACTACTAGGATCTGAAGACAAAGTCCTTCAGTCTCGATGGACAACCTTTGAGGATTGAAGTAGAAGGTATTTAATTTATCACAGGATTGTCTCATCGGGGCAAGGTAGTGAATATAGAGGCCTGACAAGCTTGGGGTTGTATGACTATGGAGGCATACATTTCTACCCACTATGTTCTAGGCACAGAGAAAGTAGGGATCCAACTCCCTATCAGGGAGATTGAGAACCTGAGTTTAAAGATTGCCATGCTTGTATTCACATGAATTCCGAGGTCGACCGCATTTCACCAGGAATCAAGACCACTCATGTTCTACATGATGGAGTGTTTAAGACCCATTGTTTATGATTATTGTACCTCACTGTTCGCTAACAAGAAGAGTCAGTTAATGAACTACAAACAAGGGCGAATGAGAAATTTCATATTTTCATCCAGACTTTGTAGTTTTTTGTTTGAGAGGGTTTCAAGTTTGAGCCATAGAGTAGATATTAATCCACACAGACTGCGTGATTCAACCATGTCACGGTGGACCTACATGATGAGGAAACTAGGAGGTGGTAGGGTGCCAACCCCCTACAATGATGAGTTCTTTTTCTGGTGGCAGTGCCAAGTCATAGCCATTGACAAATATCATTACTAAGGGATCAAATATAGAAGGGATTCTGACATACCTCTGCCACCAGGTTTCACCTATGATGTATTGGTAAGAAATATTTTTATTTATTTCATTTTTTTGTGTTTTTCAATTTTGATAAAGGAAAAATAAAAAAACACAAATATTTTTTCATGGTATCAAGTATTAACAATTGCTTTGTTACACAAATGTAGGTACACGATCCAAAGATGGATTCCCATGACATTGATGAAGGGACCAAGGAGATAAGCTAGCAGTCGATATCACCCCTGCCATAGGTCAATTATGTGGCATTGTCTCCCATAAATTCAACTTCTGATGACTTAGATCCAGTAGTTGACATGGTGATCTCTTCGGTAGGGCTATTGGAGTCTGATCTCCTTACCCCTGCCACAACCCTCGGCATGTGTTCCTTCTAGAGCATTCTTCTTCCATCCAGTGAAGATCTCTTGGAAGCCATGACTGATTTTTGTCCCTTGACATGGTGTCCTTCCAGAGCGTTATCCTCTTGGAAGAAATGATCAAGAAGAATTTATGAGCATAGTTTATCTTCTCTGTGGAAAGCTTGTTAAAAAATGAAATAGAGGCCATGAGCATAATTTCTCTTCTCTGTGGAAAGATCATTAAAAAATGAAACAGAGGTTACGAGCGTAGTTTTCCTCTCTGTGGAAATCTCATTAAAAAATGAAACAGAGGTCATGAGCATATTTTTTCCTCTCTGTAACAAGATCGTTAAAAAATAAAATAGAAATATGGGGATTGAGCCCAGAACCTTGAGCATAGTTCTTTTCCTATGACAAGCTCATTAAAAAATGAAACAGTCACCTCTCCTGTCAAGTCGAGTCTTTCGCCAGATCTCATAGATGTCGAGTCGAGTCTTTCATTACGTCTCGTATTTGAACCTTCGTTTCATCCACCCTTATCCTTTTTTTCCATCTAGTACATAAATTGGTGACAAACTCAATGTCGGTGAATGAACTGAAGTTTGGGGGGCATGTCTCCAGCCTTTGATGATCATTCTAGAGTTAGGTACCAACCATCCATGGGTATCCCAACCTTTGGAAATTACGTTGGGAATTTACAAGTATAGTTTAATTTTGTTTCAAGCTTGTTTCAAAATGAAACCAATACTGAGCTTACTCTTTGTTCTTTCTTGTGCTCGAAAAAACATGAGAGTGTAACCGAGTATAATTTTATCACTTTTTCATACTCGTAAAGGTTATATGAAAAAGGAACCCCCTAGAGTAGTCTTTAATCTCTTTTCAGACTCTCTAAACGTGAAAAAATTGTCGAGTGATCTTGTTTCCTTTCCCACTCATTAAAAGGTTTGAAAGGGTGTATTTCGAGTGATAATTTATCTCTTTATCAGCCTCGCGAGACTAAAATTACAAAAAAGGACAATCATGGAGTTGTCTTTAAGTTCTTTTTAGACTCTCTAAACATGAAAAATCACCGAGTTTACCTTATCTGGACTCGTTAAAAAAATCATGCATTGAAGGGCCCATATGGGACAAAACCCTTACTTCTTCCCGTTCATTAAACAAAGGAAGAGGGACTTACTGAAGGTGAGTTATATTGAGCATGTGTTATCCTCCTTGATCTTGTTAAACCAAAAAGAGGTACTCGTCTATCTAGATGGGGGAAAAAATTGAAGGAAGCAAGCTAAGAAGATTTTGAGAACATTACCTATAACTCTTATAGTCGCCCTTGAACAAAACATTTTATCTTTGCATGCATTTTAATCCACTGAACCAATCCTCTGAGTTTCCTTACTCCTTTAGGTCACTTGATGAAAGTCACAGTATCCACTGCATTATCAAGTTTTGGTCCATGTCAAGTTTATGTTGTCCTACCTCAGTGTTCAAGGGAAGTATCTACCTCAAGAGTTAACCATCACAAATTTTTGTTTCAATACCCATGTCAGTCCATGTTCATTTGATCCACCAATTACATCTATGTTTCAGTTTCATGTCAATGATGGGGGATACACCAAGGCCCTCCTTCGATGAGTCTATTCTTGTCAACTTCAACACATTATCCAGGAGCTAGACTTAAAAACCGGTTAGTACCTTGGGACCTACATGCCTCAATGGAAGGCCTCCTCATGTCCGACAGTGGGTTTACATCATTGACCTATAATCAAATGATTCCACAGATGTTCGACTTCATATCATCCATTCACATTCGTTGGAATGTACTAGAGTACCTTGGGAATCATTGACATCAATGGTGATTTCCCTCATGCTTGTTAACGGTTTACCTCATTGACTAGTAATCAAGTGGTTTCTGCCATGTTCAAGATCAAGACATCTATTCATACGGTTATATTTGTACTACATCGGGATCGGTAAGAAGACCATGTTTTGAGTCATCACTCTTATATGTACTTTGCCCATGTTGCGACGAAGTTTCTTTTGAACGTTGACACATATACTGTCACATAGATCCACTTTGTATTGGTCCATGGCTATGTCTTGTTATATTGTAGATCCACTGTGTATTTTTCATGGCTACGATCAGTTCATGTCATGAGAGTATAGATCCACATTGTATCTTAGGTGGCTATAATTTTTTTTTAATACAATTATGGATCCGCAGTGTATTTTATGGAGGCCATACCTTGCAAGTCTTTATCACCCAAGCATAGGTATGCCTACCTTGGGTTTGGAACATGTCATAATATTTGTTTGAGGCTTGTGTGCATCTTCTACCAGGTTCTCCGCGTCTGTACCCTTGCTTGAAAAATTCTACAAAGTAATCCAATCATCAGTTCTCATCTTCTAACTTTGCACTTTAGGGGGGAATCTATTACACATCAAAATTACTCACTTCAATCATGACCCATTATCGTCATTAGTAGTGTCACAAGTGTCGCAAACATCATATTTCCATATTGCCTACATCATGTCTCTAACAAAATCATAAGGACACTTAAGACACCTTCAAAGACTGGTTTTATAAGGAGAAATCATCTGATAAGGAATACAAAGCTTTTTCCATTGATAAAACCACATAAAAATGAAGTTTGAAGAGAAACACTCCCCTACCCACTATCAGGGAGTGCTAACACTCCCTAGGCTCCTTTGGGGGAGCGTTGTGTCACTTTGTGACCCCTTCTGGGGGAGCACTAGGATTTTCTGAGAGAATTTTGGGCATCACTCCCCTACTGACTGTTAGGGAGTGCCAGCGCTCTCTACCATTCTTTGGGGGAGAGTTTCAATGCTCTGTGTACCCTTTTGGGGGGGCGCTGGTCTGTTTGAGGGAATCTTTGACTGTTGAGGAAAATCAGGGAAAACCCCCCCTTATCTCTGGAGTTAGTTGGATTCGAATCTGAGGTCAAGGCTGGATCTTAGGGAGGATCCACAACTGATGGAGAAATATCCTCAACCTATCCCAAGAATCTCTAAGGTGTTTGGCCCTATCCAAGATTATATAAGGGACATGGAGAAATAGCAAGGCATCAAACTTATGATCTCACAAGGAAGATATCAGTGAAGTTACAAGCATTCTGTTGGTGGATCATTTGAGCAAAGGGTCTATAAAAAGAGAGCTTGGTGAAGCTACTGCATCTACATCATGGTTGTAAGCACCTTGCTTTGTTTTCATTAATATAAATATGTGCTTCGCCTACTTCCTTTAAGTTTGTGTATGTTTCATGAACTTGTTTCTTTTGATAGATATATTATGAAGCTAATCATGGTAGAGTAGGAATGATGTTTCATTGTTTTTGCTCATTGTATTGCAGGACCTTCTGAAGAAATTGGAGATCAAGATCAGCCTGAATCAGACAAGGAAAAACGTCGGTAAAGGTATTTACCTTTATTTATTCTTCTTCCTTTAATATTTTAGCTTCATGAAAAGGAATGTCAATGTCCACATTAGCACCTTTCTGTCTTGGTTATATAGTTCTAGTATCCAAGAGGAAATCCACTTGTCTGCAGGGGGATTCTCCTATAACAATGGGGACATGGAGAGAGTTCTATAGAATGCACAAGGGAGCCTGTCTAGATTGATGCACATGATTCCTATGGTTCAAATGGACGATCTTCCAGAGACGATGCATCGACAGGTTCTAGGTGTACCCCATGCGTGGGTGTGACTCTTCCGACGTCTTGCAAACATTGTAGTGTGCTATCATGATACACATCCAGAACCACAAGTGTAGATGCCATGGTCATGCTATATACTCACCATATATGTATTTTGAGGGTGTGAGTCCCATTTTGTACTATGACACCATATTTTTTGAACTTGAAAGGATGAAATATAAAAAAATTGGTCTTCAACTTTACTTATATATGTTATAACGTGTAAATGTATGAATTTATTTTCTTTACCTAGTTATGTGACAAATGGAAATCTAAAATATAATTAGCATATGCATTAGATACATGATTATAACTTCTAGGGATTTGATTATCAGTAAGAAAATCAAAGTATCATTCCAAAATTCATACCTGTAGGAATCGACAGAGAAGAGTAGGATCTCACACATGGTAATTATCATTCAACTGACATATGACTAACTGGGAGTCCAGGTGAACTTCTAAAAATCAAACACCATGTGAAATGGTGTCATGTAATAGATATATAATGGCGCTATACTCAGCCACATTATTCGTTGATGGGTCTAGACAATCACCACCTGAAGACACCAGTTGGCCCTCACATGAGTAAATGAACCAAGTGGTGGTAGCCATGTTCCACTTATGATGAATGGCATTGTCCACGAATCGTAGGTAAACCAAAGATTCCATTGACATCCTCTAAACAAGGTAAAAATTGATAAGAAAGCCAATGACACAAAGGAAAAGAGAAAGAAGTATATACAATAAGATACACTAGTATACAAAGGTCACGCCCAAGTTTGAGGGCTTAAGTGTAATACCTTTTCAGGTAGATCCCATTTCATGGATCATCCAACATATTCCCTTCTTCATATTCTAATTTTTGGGCTCCTTTCTCTAAGACACATCGCACGATATAAGGATTGTGCCAAATGGGGTTGAATTTACTTTCCCCCAGTGGTTCTTTGGCTTTGTCATAAAGGAGAGCCAAGTCACCTTCAGTGTACAGTTGGGGACAAACAAACTTATCATATTGAACCTTAACACATGTTTTATTCTCATTCATAGCCATAGATTCATGTCAAAACTTATCATCGAGGCAGTCCAAGAGCTTGAGGCATTATTCAAGATCGGATGAGTCAGGTAGGAGCTTAATTGCAAACTTAAGGGAAGGGATTTCACATTCAATTGGAATAATTGACTCCACGCCATGTACTAACTGAAAAGGAGAGAAACCAATGGAAGTATTTACCATGGTTTGGTATGTCCAAAGTGCAAGGTAAAGCATCATATGCTAGTAATATTTTCTTCGACTGACATTTAAAAAAAAATAGACTTGATAGATTTATTCATTGCCTCTACTTGTCCATTTTCCCAGGGATAGTTATGGGTAGAATGACCGTTCTCAAACCCTAGTTTTGATGCTAAATATTACATCATTTCATTCTGAAAGTGACTTCCATGATGAGTGAAAAACTCTCTTGGGATTACGAATTAGAATACAATTTGGTTGAACATGAAGAATGTTGTAGTCTTACCAAAGGATTTAACTGTAGGCATGGCCTTTGCCCATTTAATAAAATAATCCACAACCATCATAATATGTTGGTGCTCCCCAACCGAGGTTGGGTTAGAACCCATAAAATATAGCCCCCAATTGGTGAAGAGACCGGCGATGAAGAATGGTTGAAGAGGGGCTGGCTGTGAGTGCATTTTCCAAGTGAACACCTAGAAAGGGTGACACTTCTTGTCCGCTTCAATGCAATCTTTAAAAATTGACGACAAAAAATAACCAGATTGCAATATATTTTGGGCTATCACAAGCCCCAATATATGACCACCACATGCCCCACTGTGACATTCATTGAGAACAACCTCATCTTGCCTTGATTCAAGCAACAATGTAAAATATTATCTACCCCATAACAATACAAAATGTTGTCGATAATAAGGTAGTTTTTAGCCTGATGATGTATAGTCTCTTGACGTATGATGGGGTAGCTTCAAGGTTTGAAGATAGATAAAAATGTCTCCATACCAGGGGTTCAAATATGAGATAAGGAGAATATGTTCATCCGTGAACAAATCATCATGAAAAATGTCCTCATCTAGTCAAGGGAAGTTCAATATCAATTCGGTAAAAACTAGTGATTTCTTAGACTTCACCGAAGCAAAATCGAGATCAAATTCTTGCAAAATAAAAATCCACTTATTGTATTCCCCCCCTATGATACACCTGGTGAAAACATATTTAAATGGATGGATATCCGCAACCAAGATAGTAACTTTTCAAAGTAAGATATAATGTTGTAATCTCTGAACCACATGTACAATGAGCAAGGCCAACTTCTCTACATGAGAGTATTTAATTTCAGGACCGAATAGGTTTCGACTGAAAACTTTTTTTTTTTTTATCATGGACCTCATCATCCTCCTGAACTAGAACCATACTGATCGTCCCTTTGTATTTGGAAACATAAAGAAAGTAATCTCTACTTTAGTCTGGAGGCTTCAGCAGAGGCGTCGACACCAAAGCCTTGTTAAGAGCATAGAAAAGTTACTGGGCTTGCTCATCCCATATAAATGAAGTTTCCTTCTTCAAAATATCCATGAAACCTTTAGTTAAACTGGTATAGTTCACTATGAACTGACATAGGAAGTTAGCCTTCCCATGTAAACCTTGAAGTTGTCTATTGTTGTGCAGGGGAGGCAATTGAAGTGTCCCCTCAACCTTCATAGGATCTACCATGATCCCATGCTCAGACACTATGAATCATAAAAGAAGACCGAACCTAACATAGAATATGAACTTGTGAGGGTTCAACCAAATGTGATAATAATGACATATCACAAATACTAATCAAAGGTGAGTGCAGTGATCTACTCTCTTGTGAGAGTGAGCAACAATATCATCTAAGTAAGCTTCAACAATATTCTTAAGATCATGAAATGAAAAGGTCATGGCACGTTGGAAGGTCGCTCTGACATTTTTAAGGATGACATGAATTTTCTGGTATGCAAAATTACTCCAAGGACAAATAAACGTCATTTTATGTTGATCCTCGGGTTTGATCTGAATTTGATTATATCCTAAAAATCTATCCATAAAGGAAAATACTTTTCTTTCTGCACACTTGTCAAGAATCTAGTCAATGAAAGGAGTAGGGAAGTTATCTTTAGGACATGCCTTTTTCAGATATCTAGGATCCATACACACACAAATTCTTTCTTTCTTTTTATTTACAGGAATACGATTGGAAACCCATTCATTCAAGGAAACTGGGTAGATGAAACCAAAATTAAGTAGCTTCTTTACCTCTGCTTTAATGGTGGGGGCCTTCCTAGGATTAACAACTCTAAGACGTTTTTGAATAGGTTTAGTATTCATATAGGTTTTAATCTCATGCTCAACAATGTTGGGGTTGATCCCTGACATCTATTCATATGACCAAGTGAATACATCTCATAATTATTTTAAGAGGTCAATGTAGATGTTAATTTATTCAGGAAAACAATTTGCACCGATATATATGTTCTCAATTTTACTAGGGATACGAGAGATGTCAATCATTATGGTAGGAGAAATATTCGTCATGTTTCCTTTAGCATGTAACACACCCACTTCATGGTACTTAAAGTTTTCATCTTTTCCTTCTCTTCTCCGAGGAATAGAATCCCCGAATTCCTATGGGGCCTGTTGCAGACCTTACCATCCCTTATCCATACCCATATGATCATTGGCGATGACCACAGGCCTTACCGGAGAGGTGCTCCTGGCTTTCATGATTCGGGAAATCGTGAAGCATGTATTCCCCTATTCATTTCGAGGTTTCATCCATCGGGATTTCGTGTCTAGCGAAAACGAGGAAAACTAATCTTTGGAGATCCTGGGTACCAAAATGACGAAACACCAAAACCATGTGTGGTAGATCCATTTCGAGATTTTGCCTATCGGGATTTCAGGATATGCGAGGACAGGAGGGTTTCACACCTGGGTTTCCCAGGAGCTAAAACTCTGAAACATCATAGCCTATCCACTCTCCATCATTTCGGGATGTCGCAAGTTGGGATTTCAGGCTACGCAAAGAGAGGAGGTCTCGCATCTGGGTTTCCCACGTGTCGAAACTCCGAATTTTAGAACTCTAAGCACACTATGCCATTTCGAGGTTTCGCAAGTCAGGATTTCGAGACTAGAAAGTACGAGAGACTTGCCTTTAGATATCCTAGGTGTCAAAACACCGAAAAAATAAGACTCTAATCATGCTACACTATTCCGAGGTTTCACAAGTTGGGATTTCAGGACTGGCGAGTACAAGAGACTTTCCTTTCGATATCCCAGTTGTCGAAACACTGAAACACCATATCTCATTCATGCTATTATCATTTTGGGGTTCCACAAGTCGGGATTTTGGGACTAGTGAGTACAAGAGACTTGCCCGAAACACCAAGATTCTGATCACGCTACACTATTATGGGGTTTCGCAAGTCGAGATTTCGGGTCTGGCGAGGACAAGGGACTTGCCTTTAGATATCCTGGGTGCCGAAACACTGAAAAACCAAATTCTAAACGTGTTATACTCATTTCAAGGTTTCGCAAGTCAGGATTTTGTGTCTGGCTAATACAAGAAGACTGACCCTTGGGTTTCCCGGTTGCCG
>SNQJ01S0034420.1:0-10928 GCA_010110895.2 Picea sitchensis | reverse complement strand
GGGATTTCGCAAGTTGAGATTTCGGACTTGCGAGTACAATAAATCTTACTCTTAGGTATCCCAGGTGCCGAAACATCGAAATACCGAGCTCTAAGAGATCCACTCTCGCTCGTGAAAGGTTTTCAAACTTAGACCTTAAAGTCCTTCATCGGGTTCCTGGGTAGATTTTCACCAGGTTTTATGACCATACTGAAAGGTCTTCTTAAATCCCTGAGTTGTTAACTTCTGTGATGGGTAATAAGAAAAATTCAGTATTTTTACTAAGGCGGTAGTCCTTTCAGGGAACTTACCCCGTCTTTGTAATGTAAGGGAACGTTCCTGAAAGGGTCTCCCTGTGGGGAAATCTATCCAGGAGAACATAAGAGACAAATAAGGGAAAGAAATGCATAATCCAGGAAAACAAATAAGGGAAATATATCCAGGACTACGTCTCCGAGTCCTGCTCTCAAATGGGTAGGCTCTTTCATTAACTCAACAAAAGAATTTGGAAAATACATAAATATAGCTCATTCTGAAATCAAGCTGCATAAATAATGCTCAAATCAGATAACAAACATCACCACTGAATTCGTGATGTCAAATTACCCAAAAACGTCTGTCTCCACACTCTGATCCAACTCTGGCACTCCCAAGCCCAGGAAGAATTTCATCTCAGTTTTTGTGCCCTCTGCAACCTGCAATGATGATAGTTTTGTCTCGAAATCCATGCCCGCAGATACGTACGGTCTGCGCTTCTCCCCCCAGATCTGAATGGATTTCCCCTTTTAAGTAATAACCACGAGAGGATATACCAAGTGGTACTTGTGGCACATTGGTTATTGGCGGAGTTGTTAAAGCTTTGGGCATCATGGAGTTTTCGGGGTCGAATCCCATCGGACTCCATTTTGGAACGTTGGTTGTATATATATATATTACAATATATTCTCTCCTCTGCTAATTTTAGCATACTCTCGCCAGATTTGGCAGACCCACCATTTTTTATAAAACAAAATTCGTTCATGACTTAATATTGGGTGTTTCGGGGATGCCACGTGTCGCCCGATGATTGGGCCACATTGTTCCCACTGATAATTCCACTTGCCTACTGACATCGTCAGCCCATCATTTTGTACCTGACACATGGCTCTTCCTGGGTGGTGCCATGTGGCATCACATGGGGGTGCCACATGGCACTTTTCTACTGGTCCACATAGACCCTGAAAATCCCAATGGTGGGTGACACGTGGAAACCTCAGGTGTTGCCACATGGCATGCTGACGTCAGTAGCTTGTATGATGATGCCACCCTGCCATGCCAACTGTTGATGTCAATAGTACAAATGATGATGTGGCCCCCTGCTGACTCGCCCTGTTTGACTGCAACTTTGAACGCAAATATCGTTCATACCGTAACTCTGTTTGACGATCCGTTTGCGCTGTTATAAATATTGTGACTGTTTGCATCAGAAGTCACTCCTAGATTGCTTGCAGGAGCATATCCCAATGCCCATTAGTTTTATGTCACGATTTGTTTAATGGTGTGATCGGATGGGTAAAGTCTCAAGAAAATATAGCTTTAACTAAGGAAATCAGGCCTGGTATGTTGAAAGTAACGGAGGTCTTGATCCAACTTCTGTCAGTAAATGGATTAAAGGGTGGTAGATGGAAGACTTGTGAGAAGGGAGAGAAAGAATGCCTCGAGTGATAGGCCTTCGGAGGCTTGGGGGTGAAAAAATTAGAAGCCAAGATCCTCTTGGTCCAGAGCTTCAAGGAGCTGAGGGGTGACTTGACTGAATCCTTCAATTCCAAGTTGCTTCAGTGTTGAGAAAGTCACAGGAACTAATTAGAAACAATGCAACTATTACAGTGATCCAACCTACATCATCCTATAACAACTACAACTCGACTGGATCCTCCAATTCTGAGCTGTTCTAACACAATAAACAAAGACATGGAAAGAAGATGACATCCATAAAGTAAGAATTCTCAAATTCCTTGTACATTAACCAAAGCGACCAACACTTCATCAAAACTTTACAATCGGGAGCCTTGCTCTACCATCGATAGATTACAAAAATACAAATACCGAGTCTATATACTCAGAAAAATTTGCCTAACAGAGGCATGTTTAGTCATCCAAAGCTTGGTGTCCCTTCAGCCAAATTCGGATGGGCATTCTTTGTTAGATGCCACCTTAATTGTGTGTGGCTCCTACAAGGGGAGTAGCTGATCCATTAAGTGCCGAGCTAACATGTGCAGACCTCCTCCGGTTAGTCAAGGACTCGACATGGCCTTTTTGGAAGAATGGGTACACAGGACCCTCTCGAGCAGACCGCTTACCAGACCCTCAATACCTCACTTAATGAATGAGGAGAGGTTTCAACTACCCCTTCTTGCCTTCATTTACTCTAATCAAAGGCCAGGATCGAGGTCGGGTCCGATGGCAACTGGAGGTCATGGTGGGCCTCTCTATGACTGAAGCCCGACGCCTTTGGCCCCTTTCGCGAAGTTCTTTTCTTTCCCCAATGACCACGGGATGTGACCCTGTGTTTACTCTCAAAGGCACTTTCAGCGTTCATGAATAGGAAGGGACTGGTCCCTGCTTCTTGAAATCGCGATGAGCGAAACACCAAGGCAGCTTAATATGCATCCACGCGTCCCTCTAGATATGATAGTTCTGAACTCTCCCGACGATGATGTGGGCCCAGGTCCTGGACACTCCCGGCACCTCGGGCATCCGGAAATGATGGAGCTACTCTTTGCATTTTAAAATCGCGATGGGCGAAATGGCGAGGAACCTAATCATGTGCCAGGTGCCTCCTGTGGATGGATGGCCGAGATTGCTCCGTAATACTGCGGGCCCAACTTTGGCCACCTTCGGTGCCTTTGGGGTTTGGGGTTTCAAGATATAGGACAAAACAAAACCTTCACCCTTTGAACTCATGATTTCCAAGACATCGACGAGACTAGATCTCGCGCCACGCGTCCTTTGGATGGACGACTTCTACCCTTCCCTGCATATAATACGGGTGCGATGCATTTGCACTATTCTCGGCGCAAATCCGCTAACCGCGATTTCCCGCCAACCACTAGTCTACTCTTATGGATGAATTTGGACCGCCGACGATCTGATCTCACCCGCTCGCCTGCTTGGAGGCCCGAAATGAGATTTTTTCCGCGTTGTGCTCGGGCGCTTCTCACGCAACTTGCATACCTGAATACTCTTGTGCCCCGGACAAGAAATGTTACTAACATTAGGCTCCATGGGGGGTAGAGTTGTCCCTGTGATGCTCTAAGGACTCATTTTGCAGTTCCAGTGCCTTTCTCTTGGGCTATGGAGTCATTTACTAAGCCGAAACAATAAAAAAAAAACCAAAGAACTAAAAGGACAATATTTACAAACAAAGGAGCCTCCGAAGGCTCAGATAATTTTTTTTTTCAAAAATAGCCCATTTACTGGGCTGTTGAAAACTTCTTCACCCTCCAAACCCTGCAGCCGATATGTGTTATTTGAGAAAACCTCAGCGATTTTGAAGGGCCCGATCCATAGGTCTTCAAATTTGTCGTGCTTGCCCTTATCTTGTTTAGGAGCATCCCATTTTAGTACCAGGTCTCCTATCCGAAATTCTTCCTTCTTGGCCATCTTATTGAAAACCTGCTTGACCCCTTGTTGATGGTCCTAAATTATATCCATTTCCTGGTCCCTGGCCTACTGGACCTCCACTAGCTGATGAATCCTTCAGATCATGTCATCAGGCTCCTCCTGATGATCCTGGAGGAATTTTGCTACAGGAATGGCTAGGTGAGAAGGAAAAACAACCTCTTCTCCATAGACTAATTGGAAAGGAGAGACGCCTATAGATCTCTTCATGGTCACTCGATCGACCCATAGAGCGAATTTCAATTTTGAATGCCAAGCCTTCTTGTTGTCTTCCAACAATATTTTGATGATCCTTATCAGGCTTTTGTTGGAGGACTCTGCTAAACCATTTCCCTGGGGATAATATGGGGTGGAGTGAATCATATTGATCTCGAATTGCTCACAGAACTTGGCTAACGACTCAACCCTGAAAGAGGCTGCGTTATCAGTGACAATATTACTTGGGTAGCCGAATATTGTGATGCGGTCCTCCAAGAATCCAATGATTACCTTGTGGGAAGCAATCCTGGTGGGGATAGCTTCAATCCACTTGGTGAAAAAATTGATAGCCGTCAGGATCCATCTGTGTTTCCCACTGGAAGCAGGGTGAATTTCTCCAATGAAATCTAGACCCCATTGCTGGAATGGTCCTAAAACAACCATGGGATTTAACAACAGAGACTTGAGCTATTGTTTTCTTGCAAATCTTTGACATTTCGTGCAAGTTCGGACTCTTCTGCAGATGCCAGTGAATACGGTGGGCTAGTAGTATCTAGCCCTGAGGATTTTGTGGGCCGTGGCCTTCCAGAAATGGTTCCCTCCACATAGGCCACTGTGAAACTCAAACATGATCCTGTCGGCCTCTTGTGGATCCATGCATTTTAAAAGTACCCCCAGGGGGTCTTTCCAGTATAAAATTTGATAGATAAGGAAGTATTTGACTGCCTTGAGCTTTAGATCTCTTTCTTTGTTTCTTTGTAGGCCGTCTGGAGGCTGCAACTCTTGTGGAAAGTATATGACATCCTTATACCAAGGACATCGAGCCAATGGGGGCTCCCTTTGCGGGTCCATGTCAGGAAGCCGACCCTGCTGAATTCCTGAGCATTCGTTGATGAAACTTATCCCCAAATCTTGGCAGTGGGCTTCAGCCAATAGCTTAGATAAACCTTTACCTTTGATCAATTTGGTAGGATTTATTTCCAAGTCAAATTCTAGAATCTTGGCTATCCACTTATTTCTCCTCCCGTCTATGTCAGCCTTAATAAGAATGTCTTTAACAGCAGCAGAGGGGACATAAGCTATGATTTTTTACTGCAGGACATAGATTATAAATGCCTTGAGGGCCTTTACCAGTGTGTAGGCCTGCTTCTCCATAGTGTCATACCTGACCTCGACATCCCTCAATGCTTGACTGAAATAGGCAATAGGCTACTCTAGCCCATCCTTGTTTGTCTGTAATAAAACAACGACTACCGTGTCAGGTGAATAAAGGGAGAAAATAAGGAAATCCTTTGAGTAATCGAGACTGATAAGCACGTGGGCTTCAGACAGGGCCTTTTTTATTTGCTCGAAGGAATTTCATGATTCAGAAGTCCACCTCATTTCATTTCCTTTCCTTAGCATGGCTATTATAAGTTTTACCTCCTTAGCAAAGTTAGGCACAAACCTCCTCAGAAAATTAATCTTACCTAG
The DNA here is from genome assembly GCA_010110895.2 of Picea sitchensis. Taxonomy (NCBI): domain Eukaryota; kingdom Viridiplantae; phylum Streptophyta; class Pinopsida; order Pinales; family Pinaceae; genus Picea; species Picea sitchensis. The sequence continues at coordinate 5,618 of SNQJ01S0034420.1, read as the reverse complement.
GAAGGATTGGACCTCCTTCTTGGACCTCGGGATTGATAAGGCTTGTATTGACTCAACTCTTCTAGGGTCAATCCTGACTCCTTTCGCTGATACTATGTGGCCTAATAACTTCCCCTCTTGCATGGCAAACAAAGATTTCTTGGGGTTTAATGAAATGCCAAAACTCCTGCATTTCAGGAAAACCTTCTTGAGATGACCAAAATGTTCCTTATCAAATTTTGAAAATACGGTGATATCATCTAGATATACGACCCCAATTTATCCTTTTCCCCAGTGAAAGCTATGTCCATGGCACATTGAAACATTGCCCCTGCATTTATCAATCCAAAAGGCATCTTGGCATACATGAATGTGCCCCACAGAGTGGTAAATGTCATCTTTTCCCTGTCCTCAGGCGGAACAGAGACTTGATTGTAGCCAGAGAAACCGTCGATCATGGACATCCTGGATGCTCCTGTTACCCTCTGTAGTATATGTTCCATCTTTAGTAAAGGGTAGTTATCCTTCCATGAGCTCCTGTTCAGGTTTCTGAAGTCTACATAGAGTCTGATTTCTCCAATCTTTTTCCTGACTGGTACCAGGTTGGCCACCCACTCTGAATATCTCAGTGGTACGATGATCTGGGCTTGCAAAATATTCTTCACTTCCCTCTCCATGATAGGCAGCATCATAGGATTGATCTGTATTAGCTTCTGCCTAAATGGCTTTGCCTCCCCCTTTAATGGGATTTTATGCTCGATGACAGAAGTGTCATATGTTTTGAGGTCTTCGTAGGTCCAGGCGAAAACATCAGCAAATTCCCTCAAAAGTCCAATGTACCCAGACCTCTGCTCCTTTGTCAAACTTCTTGACAATTTGACAAACTTGGGCTCACTCTCGGTACTGATGTTGCACTGAATAGTGCCATCATCATCATCCGAGTTTTCCCCTTTTAATGACAAATCATTTCTATCAAAAAGCCTTTCCAAAGGAACCAGTCCTCTTGGAATATGGTTGATGGGGAGCTGCATGATGTTACACTCTGTTATTTTGCTCAAAAACTTACCCCATCAAGATCTTCTTTAGAGACAGAATCTTGGTCGATATGCATCTCTGAAAATTCTTCGACAGTCTCCAAGAATTTCTTGATTTCGAGATCATCCTCGAATACCTTCCAATGTTTGACGTTGCCACATATGGAGGGCCTGTATTTTACTTCTACATCATATCTGAATTGGGCGGCAAGGGCACTTTGAAATTGCTCGCTGCCGTAGCTAAGGAATCCGCCACTGTGTTATCCTCTCTTGGGATGAAAGAAATGTTAAATGCTAAGAAGAAAATGTCAATTATGTCCCATAACTCATTTTTGTAACTCCTGAGTTGAGGATGCTTAGCTTGATAATCACTTCTGATCTAATGGACCACCAACTCTGCATCTCTGAACACTGCTACTTCCTGGATTCCCATTTCCCTTGCAGCTCTTAATCCTAGAACAAGAGCTTCATACTCTGCCACATTGTTGGTAGCTTCAAATTCTAGTTTGTATGACAGAGACATGGTTTCGTGAGCAGGTGACACAAAAAACACCCCAGCTCCAGTGCCTTCCCTAGAACAGGCTCCATCAAAGAACATTTTCTGGACGGGGGTGATGGAGGCAAGAAATTTATGGGAAGTGGTGGGCATCTTTCTGAGCTTAAGAGGAGGCTCGGGAGAATGGGTGAGTTGGAGTAAACTAGAACCTAAATCGGTGTCTAAGGAAAAAATAGGATGGTTGGTAGGATTGGCCTCATCACTGATTATATAGGCCAGTTGGGCTTCCCTGTATAGTCTTCCATGCTCTCCTCCAAACACTGGGATAGTAGCATATGTGAGATCCATATACAAGTTTCCCCCCAGTCTTTTTATCGAAGATCTTGATAGCAACATACCAAACTTGGGAGGGACATCGGCCACTACAATATCCATGACCACACTTTTCATGGGCAGCTGAAACAAGGTCACGACTAGGTCTTTGATAACTCCAAGACACTGAAATTTTCTGGAGTCAAAGGAATAGAGGTCATGATAGACTCGGGTGAATTCCAACCCTAACTCTTCCATGACAGTTTTGGGCATGAGGTTGTGAGAATCCCTCGAATCCATCATGCAGTTGTGCAGTACCTTGTCATGTATGTTCAGGGAAGTGTAGAAGGGAGGGGATGATTCATTCCTATCTTCTACCATAGGACCTAGGACAACTGAAGGATTTTCATCTTGCAAATTGATGGAGTATGTGGGAAGGTGTGAGACCTCAGACTGTAAAAGCTCAGAGAAGCATTTCTTGAACCCTTCATATTTAATCAACTCGGTCAGGGGTACAGGGATTCTGATCTTTTGAATTTCATGCTCGAAACTGAAAGAACATGTAAGCTTCAGGATTTCTCTTATTTCAGGAACATGACTCTGGACTATGGGAGAGAGGGGTCAGGGCTCCTTACCTTTGTGACTATTCACTACCTCATTAGCAGGCTTCTCTGTTCTAGTGGATGGCTCAGGAACATCAGGTGCCACTGTCTTTTTCTTGGACCTCAGATCATACCTGCCTTGGCCACCACTAGCCTTGTCTCCCTTGCTCAATTCATTTAGTTGACTGTCCATGAGAGACTCCTCATATGCTGATTGAGAGAGATGAGGAAAAGGAGGAGCTTCTCCAAATAAATGGATCTCAGGATCAAGCTCATATGTTCCCCCTTCTTCTTCTTCGGTCATAAAATTGTTTTGGAAAGGGGCCTGAATCTTCTGGTCTTCTTTGTCTCTTCCCCTCTCCCTTTACACAGTCGGGGAAGTAATATTGTTGGGCATCCTGAAACCTCCTTTGTTTTCGGCGTTTTGGGGGCCCTTGTATGCTTGCCTCCCCTCCACCTTCATTCTTTCCATCTTTGCAGACAGAGACTTCACTATCTTGGTCAGTTCATCCACTTGAGGGTGGGGCAACGATGGTCCAGAAGTTGAGGTTTCCGATCTTCCCTTTCTTCTGTCTGTGTTGGCCTTGTTCCTCAGTCTATCAGCTACTAATACATTGGATTCTACCTCTATGGCTGCATCTTGCATTTGAGCTAAGGAGGTGGCTCTTCTTTCTCTCAATAAAAGACATAAATCAGGGCCAAACGCACTAGCATAAGAAATCTTGGCCGAGGACTCTGAGGGTTTGATTTTAGTAGGAATTTTATTATACATCTTATTGAATCTCTTGGAGAAGTCAGAGACAGACTCTCCATCCATCTTCTTCAAAGACCTGAACTCTATCATGTAATACATGAAATCCTTCCTATCACCCCACTGCCTCAGGAAAGCACTATCTAGGGCTTCAATCCCAACAATAGATCCGGGGGCCAATCCTCTAAACCATTTCCTCACCTCGCCATCCAGGTTCTGGATGAAGACTCTCATCCAGGCATATTCATTTTCAATTTTCAGGTTGTCTGCATAACTGTAGAAAGAAGTCAGATGCTCTTCAACAGTTATGTCCCCTTCCCTAGTAAACTTGGGCATGTATTTCAAGTAATCTCCAGGAGGGAGAGGATTCATAGGATGAGGTAGGATTAAGGGAGAATATCTGGCAGTGACTATTGCGTCCATTCTAATTAGAGGGGGATTAGCACCAGCCATAGGAATATTAGGTGGAGGAGAACTTGGAGGAGAAGGAGTTCGCGAAGGGGCTTCTGGGAATGCGTCTCAGAGAGGGATGGGAAATAAAAGGGGATTTAAGGAGAAGGCTAATGGGCTCAAGTTAGTATACGTTGCTCTTTGTGCAGGAGTGGGGAAATCTTCTATAGTCCTGGGTCTACACCAAGGTACAACTTCAGAGGAGAGGGGAGTGACAAGGATTTCTCCCTCCAATCCCAGACCAGGAGGGGAAAATTCAGCAGGAACACTCCTGAAATTCAAGAAATGGGAAACCTTTGAAGGAGGTCTATTAAGAAACTGAGGAGGAGAAAATGGAGTTCCTACAGAAGGGAATGGTGAATTACCTATTTCTGTAGTGGAAGATTCTTCTTCAGAGGCCTTTCCTTTTCTGATAACCACCTCTGGATCAGTTTCAGGTGTAGCTAGAGGTAGTTGTGGATTAGACCGCGTGTGTCTACCTCTGAAAGACACAATTGACACGGCAGGTTAGCCACAATGGAGTCGTCACAATGTAGTTGCTAGGTGCACAGTAGCAATCTTCAAAGGCTCTGATACATGATGCACCTTTAGAATCAGAGGCTCAATGTCGTTCAATCCCGGGGAAAATTTTCAACTTCATCCCCGACAACGACGCCAGAAATGTTAGCATCAGAAGTCACTCTTGGATTTCTTACAGGAGCAGATCCCAACGCCCATCAATTTTATGTCACGATTTGTTTAATGGGGTGATTGGATGGATAAAGACTCAAGAAAATATAGCTTTAACTCAGGAAATCGGTCCTGGTATGTAGAAAGCAAGGGAGGTCTTGGTCCAACTTCCGTCAGTAAATGGATTAAAGGGTGGTAGATGGAAGACTTGTGAGAAGGACGAGCAAGAATGCCTCAGGTGATAGGCCTTCGGAGGCTTGGGGGTGAAAAACTTAGAATCTAAGATCCTCTTGGTCGAGAGATTCAAGGAGCTGAGGGGTGACTCGACTAAACCCTTCAATTCCAAGTCACTTCAGCACTGAGAAAGTCACAGGAACCGATTAGAAACAATGCAACTGTTACAGTGATCCAACCTACATCATCCTATAACAGCTACAACTTGGTTGGATCCTCCAATTTCGAGTTGTTCTAACATAGTAAACAAAGAGATGGAAAGAAGCTGACATCCATAAAGTAAGAAGTCTCAAATGCCTTGTACATTAACCAGAGCAACCAACACTTCATCAAAACTTTACAATCGGGAGCCTTGCTCTACCATCAATAGATTACAAAAATACAAAGACTGAGTCTATATACTCAGAAAAATTCGCCTAACAGAGGCATGTTTAGTCATCCAAAGCTTGGTGTCCCTTCAGCCAAATTTGGACGGGTATTCTTTGTCAGACGCCACCTTAACTGCGTGTGGCTCCTGCAAGGGGAGTAACTAAGCCATTAAGTGTCGATCTAACGTGTGCAGACCTCCTCCGGTTTGTCGAGGACTCAGCATGGCCTTTTTGGAAGAATGGGTACACAAGACCCTCTCGAGCAACCCACTTACCAGACCCTCCGTACCTCACACTTAATGAATGAGGAGGGGTTTCAACCACCCCTTCTTGCCTTCATTTACTCCAAGCGAAGATCAGGATCGAGGTCAGGTCCGATGGCAACTGGAGGTCATGGCGGGCCTCTCTGTGATTGAAACCTGATGCCTTTGGCCCCTTTCATGCAGTTCTTTTCTTTTCCCAGTGACCACGGGCTATGTCCCTATGTTTACTCTCAAAGGCACTTTTGGCATTTGTGAATAGGAAGGGGCTGATCCCTGCTTCTTGAAATCGCGATGAGCGAAACACCGATGTAGTGTACCCTTTCACTACCGATGTTTCCAAACCTCTCAGTTACCATTCTATACATGAATGATTACATAATTTGTACAGACATTATAAGCGCATGAATTTAACACAATTAAACACATTTAAATTACAGAGTGAAACATATCTGGTTACTGC
>SNQJ01S0034419.1:61381-71558 GCA_010110895.2 Picea sitchensis | reverse complement strand
TTGTTTAATTCTTGTTAATAGCTTTGTTGTTTTCTTTCTAACTTTTTACCATACAGCTGTCATGACTAGCAGAGCCCAACTAGGCATGTAAGTACTCTCATTTTGCTCAGCAAACGACGAATAGAGTGCAAACAACTGTTGTTTGTATTAAATGGAAAATGCCTATTTACAATGGTATTCTTGAGCACGACCTGTAACAAGGTCTCAACTCCCTCTCTCTTCTGCTCTCCTAGCTCTATATCTTCTAACTATTACAAAATGAGATCCTCTTGATCTTTTACCCGAGGGGGATCTTCGAGCTCTTCCCTCCAATCTACCTACCCTATTCAATTACATTCAATGGCTGTCTAGTCCACAGATTGGACCTAGATCTCAACCTTCAAAGCATTAAAAGGCCTACCTACTCTAATGCCTGCACAAAGGCACGACTCCATGGCTCAACAACCTACAACATTAATTACATTCATATTTGAATTTGAAAATGAGGGCTACGCCTCTCTTCAGCCCTGAATGCACGTGCTGATGTGGCTGGCTGGCTGGCTGGCTGACGTGGAGAGATGCTCCTGCATCAAAAATCCTCTCAAGGTTCAGGCCCAAGAGGCCCCTTCACCAAAACAAGCCCAAATTGAAGCCATGCTTCAGCCAGCTCACAGGGAAAATTATAGGAAGCAAACGGGGGGTATAATCAGGTTTGAAAAGTGACTGAACAATGGGCATTTCCTTACATACAATGATCAAATCCCAAAGTCCCCTTGCCCTCCTAAGAAAGTCTGCAATTTTCCCACACCTTGGGGCCTCATCCTGATGAATCTAACAACCATGGATGGCCTGGAACTATCCTAAATCACCTCACCTACAGCTGCAAAACATGGCAGCAGCCAAAGAGCCTTTGGGATGGCACAAATCCCAAGGCAAATGGTGATGTGGCATATTGATTTTGTCATTATTTGAAAAATGACTTTTTGTAATATGTAGTCTCGCATGATTTTATTTTTGGTATGTATACATTGTAATTAAGAGGTCAAATCAGATTTGTTTTGATCCCTTTTGGATAAGATTCCCTTTTGGATGAGATTCCCTTTTAGGATAATATTACTTTTTGGTAAAAAGACAAAAAGAAAAAAAAGACTTTAGGGTTGGTCCACTTGTCACTTTTCCAAAAGTGACAAGTATCTGGTGACCTAACCTTAAGCCTTCACCTCTCCTTTATAAATAAGAGGGTTGTCATTGTAAAAAGGGGAGGATGAATATAGTCACAGAGCTCTGCTGAAATTTTCCAATACTCTTTGTGTGTGTGATACTTGTTAGATTTTAGTTGTTGGATGTGTCACTTGTTGGTTAAGGGTTGAGGCATAGAAGTAAATACTTGTTATGTTAGTGTAACACACCTGATCTCTGAGTGGCTTTCCTAGGGATGGGGCCTCAAAATTTCGTTCTCCTTAAGCGATCAAATCCTTCATTCGGGGTCTCTACCACACTATGCTCATCCAAAGTTTTCCAACCACGGTCTCCATGCTAAAAACTGAGCCCAAAATCGGTGGATATATCTCTCTGAAGTTCTTTGGGCGCTCATTGGTTGAGGGCCACGTGGCACCCACGTGAATCCACCTCACACGTGCTATTTCCAAGTTCCTTCCTCCATGGTGGAAGACCATCCACTGTACGATCCCATGACTGGACTTACTCTCTTTCTTCTATATCAGCTATGGAGGAATTCGATGCTTTGACGCTTCACGCATCTTGATCCAAAAATGTGAGGTTTTACTGACAAATTGCAAGTTAAGCTTAATGTACTTTATGCATCGGATCGATAAGAATGCGAACTACATAAACTTTACTAACTGTTGCGGAATATCAATTATGACTTTTACTTGATGCTTATTAATGATTAAAGAGATCAACCATCATAAACCATGCTACAAATTAATAGAAGATAACAACAAACAAGAAAGATAAATAGAGACAAGAACTTGTTAACGGAGTTCATCAATCATTGGCTACATCTCCAAGCCCACTTCCAAGTGGAGGACCTCTTTATTGCTCTTCAAATGCTCAAGTTCTCTTTACATTGGCTCTTTGATGTTACAAAACATGCTTCATATCTACTGTGCAAGACCTCCTTGCTCAGATTCATACATGCCTCATCAAACTCCTCTCAAAAACATGAGAAAAATGCCTCTCAAAATATGAGAAATGGCCAAAAACACATGCTGCTCCTCAAAATCCCTGCATCAAAAAGTTACCCTCAAGCTTCAAAAAGCCTATTTTATATAGTTTTTAGGCTCAACAGGAGAATACCAACTTCCCCTGAAGATCTGGCCTCTTTTTGGGATCAAATCCCCCTCCAAACGGCCAAAATATCCTAAAAAACCCAATTCTGGTCCAAAAATCAGGCAAAAATCAATTAAAAAGACCAACAACATAGTATAAAACCCACTTTTGGCATAATATATGGGCTAAGACTGAAATAACAGGCGCGTACCCCTTGGAACAGGTCATATGCAATCACATATGGCCAAGTGCTTAGCCCCAACCCCCCCTTTCCGCCACCATATAATATATAGCATTTTAAATAATATGTTGTGGGTTATATACAAGAAGAAACATGGGGGCGTGTTGGTAATAGGAATTTACCCAAAATTTGCTTGTCCACAAGTCGTGGGTTCAAAACCCATGGACTTCCAAAAACTTTTAAAACTTGCCACACAACTGCTGACAGGGTGCCACGTGGCCCACCACATTTGCTCGAAATTCGACAAGTGTCACACTGCCATTGGTCCAAGTCTACATCATCTGCCCAGTCACTAGTCACCACATGTCATCACCTGCCTCTACCATGTCAGCATCATGAAATAGCTTTGCTGACGTCAGCATTGACTTTTTACTAGTTTGACCTTTGACTTTTTCGCTGTTTGAGAAACTGATCAGAGTGCGATAACTCTCGCATACAGAGCCCGTTTGAGAAAGTAAATATATGGACGGAATCATCACGGCGAGCCGGTCGCAATGGATTTGGTTTCATTGAATTTTGAGAACTTTCACTTTTGAGCATTTTTTGGGCCTGGGGAACCTCCTGGATCATTCCTCCTCAGTTGGAAGCTTTTGGACCACCAAAAGTTTGCTTCTTCTCAGGTAAGAAGTGACAGTACTACCTCCCCAGTTGTCCTATATCTGCTGGAACAATGATCACCTGACTAATCACAAGAAACATAAAAACTGAGATAACATTGTTTATCAAAGTAATCATTTCATTTATCGGACAATCATCTACATTCTTTGTCGCATTTTGCAGCCATACACCACTGAATAGCAACAAACTAAACAACAATACTGAGTATGCAAATGAAAATGACAAAACATGCTTCCCCTTCTGCACAGGAAAAATAATCAAATTATGCATCTGAACCTCATGCTGTACCTCCGATGACACTTCATGACTGTTAGAAACATATGGAATCTGTTATCACATAAACTTGTCAAACCTTAGGGGTTTGTGGTTTCTACCTAAGTCTGTAAAGTTGCCTATCTCTCCTCCTTTTGCATACCCGATTGTAATTTTTTCCTCTCGGCTTGTAGTTTTTCTTCTTTCTACCTTCGTCCATTTGATTGACCTATTTTCTCTAAGACCAATCACTTCTCTCTTGACTTCTGTCACTGATCATTTGTTTTCCCGGGCCCTCAATCAGTCGTCTAGGTAATTTTTCACAGAAACCACAACCATTATCACAAGCGCAACACTTAGAGTGAACTGGTATGGACTTAAATCAAGTGAGTGAGCAAGATCATCTTTCAATGACAGAGATCCATCAGGCAGATCAGATCAATGACCATTGGGCGATCGGGATCATAGAGTTGCACAAAGTATAGCGTTAGAGTTCTAAAATCTCAAGGCCAGTCCTAGACGTTGATCCTGGGAAGGAAACATAGCGCAAGATTAGCATTTCGCTGACTCATAGAATGGAGCAGTCAAAGTGTAGAGTCCTGAGGACTCGCGAAATGTGAAGTTGCGAAATGATCTGAGCCATCCAACTGGGGGAGCACGTGGCAACAGATAAGAGAAATCATGATTTCACATTTTGGGGGTTTCAACATGGAGCAAGGGGCGAAGCCCCGGGTCCTGAAATGCCAATATTCTTCTGGGCCATCCGATCAGAGGAGATGCATGGAACCTGATCCAAGAAATCGCGATTTCGTGACTGAGAGGTTTGAGCATGGAGCATGACATGTGTTCACGAAACTCTAAATCGCGACGCACCTGAGAGTTTGGCCCACGATCATAGCCCGCGGTCATATGGAAGTAGGGCTATAAAGAAATGGAAAGAGCCTATCGAGTAGCGGGCGGTTGATATTGTTCAAGGAAATGATCCTGGCCATCAAGTTCAAGGAAGATCCAACCATCGATCTAGATCGGTCATTTCGCGAGATTGAAGATCGAGATATTTAAATGAAGGGGAGTGAAGACTCCTAACAATTGAAATCCCAAAATTTCATATGGGGAATGCATAAGGTCATGGCCTGAGGTCACATGGAGCGATGGATAGGAGCTACGCCAAGAGCCAAAAGCGCTCTTTTTGGTCTCGTCAGAAGATCTACGTGGTTTTGAAGCATTGGGCTCGACTTGGAGGAGTCATGAACATCTCCTGAAACATTCATGGGTGTCAGGCTCCATCCCGATCTCAATGCAGGTAGTTAATAGAAATGGGGGAGGTTGTTGAAACCTCATCTCACCCCATAAATGAAAGCATGGAAAAATGGCCATGTGGGTAGACTGTTAGCCAAAGGTTCCTCTATCACCGAATTATCCTGCAAAGCCCATACTGATCTTAGATCGCGTCTGACAGAAGAATGCAAGTGCAAATTGACAAAAGAGGAGGCAGACGCAAAGCTTTGCTTGTATTAGCCAGGACACACTCCTATTGGTGGCAAGCTGTGCTGAGTATAAATACTCAGTTTTGATATTTTGTTAGGGTCGATGGTAGAGCTGAGCTCCTGTATTGTAAAGTTTTAGTGAAGTCTCTGGCCCTATGGTTATGTATTGTGATCTAAGATTTCTTGATTAATCTAAGTCAGCTTTCTTTCTCCATCTTATTTTCCTCTGATACTGAGAGAGTTCATGAATGACTGATTCACATGAATTTTGATGATTGTTTTATGATGAATGTGCGATTATAATGCTGTCATGATTTCTTTCAGTTTCATTAAAATTGGAACCCAAGAAGATCTCGTGTTTGCGTTTTTCTTCCTTAGGCTGCTGAAAGACCTGATGTTCATGTCATTCCTCTACATTTTCTCACCAAAGTCTACATGTTCATGGAGCCTAATGTTATCACATAAACTTTTCAAACCTTAGGGGTTTGTGGTTTCTACCCAATTCTGTATTTTTGCATGTCTCTCCTCCTTTTGCAGACCCGATTGTAATTTTTTCCTCTCGGCTTGTAGTTTTTATTCTATATGCCTTCGTTCGTTTGATTGACCTATTTTCTCTAAGACCGATCACTTCTCTCTTGACCTCTGTCACTGATCATTTGTTTTCCCGGGCCCTCAGTCAATCATCTAGGTAATTATTCACAGAAACCACAACCATTAGCACATGCACAACACTGAGAGTGGACTGGTATGGACTTAAATCAAGCGAGCGAGCAAGATTGTTGGCCCTTGGTTATGGAAGAAAGTGAAGATTAAGGGAGAAAAGATGAAATGTGAACTGCGTGGAAGACATGTTGACTGAGATCAGGTCGAAGTGGCCAAAGAAGCAGAAAAGAAGGAGCAAAGTACGGGAGAATGAGTCGTTGGACAAGAGGATCGAGGAGAACATATAAGCAATGAAGATGGATCGTGGACAACTCAACAAGTGGAAAAAAACATCAGTAGATGCTTTGGAGCACCTCGCGGGAAAGATGGAAAGACAGGTTGGCGAAGCCCGAAAAATGCAAGTCAAGTTGATCTAGGGTTTTAGACACCTAGGGTTTTGGTAATTAGGGTTTTGACACCTAGGCCGTGAACTAAGGATGTTCGAGAGCTATTGTAATGTATAAATAAGAACCTATATGGGAGAAGAGGGGTTCGTCATGAGTTGGTCATTCGTTGTTGGTTAAGGGCGTTGTTGTTGTTGTGGATCGAGAGAGAGAGACTATTATTGTGAGGAAGAGAGAAGTGATATGTGTGAGTGCATTTAGGGATTGTAAGATCTTTAGCTGGGTGCGAATATCGACCCTGTAGCTGGGCGCGTAGGGAAGGGAGAGAAAGAGAGAAGAAGAAAGAGAGATCTGCAAGCTGAGAGTGCAGATCGAACTGTATGCTTTATATAATATCAAGAAACATAGTTATGTGGACGTAGCCCTATGGAGAGGGTGAACCATGAATATCTTGTTTTCATGTGTGGTTGACGTTGTGTTCTTTGCTTCTGTTAATTTGTTGATGCATTATTATGTTAGATCTAAGATATAACTGTGCGAAGTAGGTTTAAGTTGGTAAATGATATCTAGGTGTTGTGCTGCTGTTGTATTGGATCCACTTTGCATTTCCTTTGGTTGTAGACACCTGTGTCCTGAAACTCGCTATTGTTACTTCGGGTGAGACTGCATCTGCTTCACAGCTGTTGCTGAAAGGGCCAGTAATTAGGGCCAGTTGATGCACTGTTAGAGCTAAACCCTGGGTCTGCCCTGTGCCAACAAATGGTTCTATTTCCGGGACCGAGATCTTCTTGAGGGAATGTCAAGGTGGTTTCCATCGAAGACAGAGATTTATAAGTGGATAGAAGAACAAGAAAAGGACTTTGCAGAAGATCATAATAAGAACCCTAATATTAGTATAGAAGACTGGTTGGGAAGGTATATATTTACTGATATACACGAGATTTTCTTTGGAGGAATTCATAAGGAGATATACGAGTGGCTAGCCAGATTAGTATATAACCAGTTCGAAATCAGACTTAGATTGCCTGTGGTTTGGACATCGACACTGATTAAGAAGGTCAAGAGAGTTGCTAACACCGTGTCAAGAGTAGTAGATCATTAGTTTGATAGCACCATTGGAGGGTACATCACCAAGTTAAGATAACTCAGTTTAGTACTACCCTAAGAGACCACGCACTGAGATGGTACTTGAAGTTTGTTAAAGTAATTACACAGCCTAAACCGTTGAACGATATCAAGAACGCATTAAGTGAAGAATTCAAGAAACCCAAATCAGAGTCACAATGCATTACAAAACTGAAAGAAATCAAGCAGAGAGTAGCTGAACCTGTTTGGGAGTTTGATAAAAGGTTTAAGACCTTGACAGGTCATTTGAGTTTTCATATCCCGGACGAGCAGAACAAGGAATGGTTCATTGCTTCCCTAATACCGCACATCAGAGTCCCTTTGATGCAGAAAAATATTGCTTCGTAGGATGATGGGTTGCAGATTGCCATGAAACTAGAATCAACCCCTATGGGAGAATCCAACTCAGGTATGAGTCAAATCTTGAGTCAGCTAACTAGCTTATCTCTATAGGTCGAAGATATGAAGAAATACAAGGGAAAAGATAAAAGAGAAGACATCTGGTGTATCGGATGAAAATCAGAAGGCCATGAAAAGGAGCATTGTCCCCTATTTCACGAGTACTTGGCCTCAGGAGATCCGAGCCCTTTGAAGCAAGTTACCCTACCTTGGTGCTAGGTATGTAGAAATAGACATCACCCTGGTGAATGCTATTAGATGCAAAAATATGTTCAGACACCCACAAATCTGTATTGCACATTCTGTAGGTCAGTAGGGAATGATGATAGGGATTGTAGGGCCTATGACCTCATGCATGAAAGTTCAAGGGATATATACAAAATTCAAGGTGAAGTACAACAAGAAGGAAACACTGCGTAGTATAATTCCTGAGGAAGAGGAAACTTCAACCCTCGCGGTGGATTCAGAGGAAGAGGACGAGGTGGAGGTATGGGTTGAGGTCGAGGTCGAGGTCAGATCATTTTTTATAACTGCACATAGCCAGGTCACTTGGCAAGGGACTGTCAGAACCCTTGTATCACTTGCAGTTACTACAACTCATTTGAACATGTCATAGAAGATTGTCTTGCGCTGTTAGCCAAACTTCAGGAGAGACGAGGAGGAAACCAACAAGTACAACTAATTTCAGCAGAACCTCGTGGAGTGGATCCCAGAGTCGCTATTATCACTAGAGGAGGTGCTGCTACAGGAGAAGACATGGTGACTCTAGGGAAGATTACAGAGGAATCAAGGGTCAGGAAAGCTGCCGAGAAGACATAGGAGTTTGATACAAAGAAAGAGAGACAGACATTTGAGGAAGAAAGAAAAGAATTCAGGAGAGATCAGGCTTCTTCATCAAAGGCACAACCAGAAGTGAGAGAATGTGGAATGCCTTTGGCATTTGATCAGTTTTCTTAGCCCAGAGAAGGAAAAGAGGTAAGTAAGCTTATGGAATTCTTATGCACTTGCATTAATTTGATAAAGGATGAAAGCAATGTACAAGAACTACAAAATTTGATCAAACAATATGAGCTAGGAAAGGTAGATCCCTTACTGAGTAGAGAAGTACATCAAGTATCTAAAAAGAGAAGGAAAAATAAGGAGCTACACCTAAATGCTCAGATTGGAGATTATGATATAGACTATGTGGTCCTTGACTTAGGGTCAGAGGTCAATGTCATAACGAAGAAGACTTGGGCACTGGTGGGAAAACCTAAGTTGATCTATTCCCCACTTGAGAATTTGAAGAGCAATAAAGAGGTCCTCCACTTGGAAGCGGGCCTAGAGATGTAGCCAATGATTGGTAACTCTGTTAACAAGTTCTTATGGGTAACTTTTTGATGCAGGGATTTTGAGGAGCATTATGTGTTTTTGGCCATTTCTCATATTTTGAGAGGCATTTTTCTCATGTTTTTGAGAGGAGTTTGATGAGGCATGTATGAATTTGAGCAAGGAGGTATTGCACAATAGATCCGAAGCATGTTTTGTAACAACAAACAGCCAATGTAAAGAGAACTTGAGCATTTGAAGAGCAATAAAGAGGTCCTCTTTCTTGTTTGTTGTTCTCTTCTCTTAATTTGCAGCATGGTTTATGATGGCCGATCTCTTTAATCATTAATAAGCATCAAGTAAAATTCATAATTGATATTCCACAACAATTAGTAAAGTTTATGTATTTCACATTCTTATTGATCCGATGCATAAAATACATTAAACTTAACTTGCAATTTGTCAGTAAAACCTCACATTTTTGGATCAAGTTTATGGTATCAGAGCATTTGGTTTTGAAGGTTTGACAGGAATTGCAAGCATTGGATGCTCACCAGAGCAAAAATCAAGCAAGGAGAAGGCCATCTTGAGGCTCTTATTACAGAGATTCAAAGGACACCGCATAAACAAGAGATGTCTTCACCGAGAAAACTAGGTCTTTTTGCATCTGAGGACAATTTATTTGAGTCATTTCAATTCATGAAAGCCATGGTAGAAGAACTTTACCATGAAAGAGGACAACAAAGAAATCCAAAAGTTGAAGAAGGTGAATCTTCAGTAAGATCCGAAGGAGGAGTTGGAGGTGGTGGACCTTCAAAACCTTCTTCTCCTTCATCCTTGTCATCTACAAGTGAAGCAAGTGTACATCCCTCTGAGGATAAGTAACCTAAAAAATATCATCATTCTTCTGATATGCCTTTATTAAAGTTAGATGTAAATTTTCAATTACCCACTTATGATGGTAAATTAGATGCAGAAAAGATAGATAATTGGGTGAGACAGTTAGAAGTCTATTGCAGGATACAAAGGATTGTTGATGATGAAAAAAAGATCCAACTTGAAAGTATCAAATTGGGAGGCACAACTCTCATATGGTGGAAAAGAAAAACTAAGGATGATCTCAATAAAAATGGTAAAACAATCTCTTCCTGGAATGAATTTATCACTGCTTTGAAGAAACAATTTTATCCATTAGCATACATGCAACAGGAAATGATGAATTGGAAAAGTTTAAGGCAAGCTAAAGGTCAAAGTGTACAAGAATATACTCAAATATTTCGTAAGAAAGAAAATTTGGGTATTCCTTTATATACACAAGAGACACTCCTAAAATTTATTGGTGGTTTACATTCTTATCTCAAGCACACTATTCTTATGCTAAATCCTTCTAACTTTGATGAAGTATGTGTACAAGCCAATCACATTGAATC
>SNQJ01S0034419.1:48693-61260 GCA_010110895.2 Picea sitchensis | reverse complement strand
ATGTTTCCTTCCCTTGATCAATGACTAGGACTGGCCTCGTGATTTCAGAACTCTGATGCTATACTTCGTGCAACTCTATGATCCCGATCACCCAATGGTTGTTGATCCGATCTGCCTGATGGATCTCTACTGTTGAAAGATGATCTTTGTTGACACAGGGGAAAACCTAGGGTTCATCTCTAACAATGCACCAACAAGACCTAACTACTGGCCCTTTCGGAAACACCTGTGAAGCAGATGCAGTCTCATCCAAAGTAGCAATAGGGGGTTGCAGTACACATGTGTCCACAACTAGAGGAAATGTAAAGTGGATCTAATGCAAAAACAACACAACATCTAGATATCATTTACCAACTTATACCTACTTTGCATAGTTATCTCAGATCTAACATAATAATGCATCAACAGAGTAACAGAAGCAAAGAACACAACATCAACCACACATGACAAAAAGATATACATGGTTCACCCTCTCCCTAGGGATACATCCACAGAACTGTGTTTCTGGATATTATATAAAGCATACAGTTCTATCTGCACTCTCATCTTGTAGATCTCTCTTTCTTCTTCTCTCTTTCTCTCCCCTCCCTGTACGCCCAGCTGCAGGGTTGATCCTCGCACCCAGCTGAAGATATTACAATCCTTGAGTGCACTCACACATATCACTTCTCTCTTCCTCACAACAATAGTCTCTCTCTCTCGATCCACAACAACAACAACACCCTTAACCAACAACGAACAACCAACTCACGACGAACCCCTCTTCTCCCATCTAGGTTCTTATTTATATATTACAATAGCTCTTAGACATCCTTAGGTCAGAACCTAGGTGTCAAAACCCTAATTACCAAAAACCTAGGTGTCTAAAACCCTAGATCAACTTGACCCTCATTTTTCGGGCTTCGCCAGTCTGTCTTTCCATCTTTCCCACGAGGTGCTCCAAAGCATCTACCGGTGGCTTTTTCCACTTGCTGAGTTTTCCATGATCCATCTTCCTTGCTTATCCGTTCTCCTCGATCCTCTCATCCAACGAATCATTCTCCCGTACTTCGCTCCTTCTTTGGCCACTTCGACCTAATATCAGTTAACGTTTCTTCCGCGTAGTTTGCATTTCATCTTTTCTCTCTTAATCTTTGCTTTCTTTCATAACCAAGGGCCAACAGGCCCCTAAAAATCACCTGTGACTCATCCCAAGGTACTTTGATCTGAACCTTCTACTTTACTTCGACTTCAGACTGTGCTGCGCAACCTGTTCTTTCTTCTCAGTTCCTCCCTACTATGTGCAAAATGTCTTTTTTGTGTCTAGTACCTAGTTTCAATTGCACCTGGTACCTAGACCCTTCTTCTCCTGCTTTTACTAAGAGCTATGAGGCAGCTGGTTGTCATAGTACAATTTCAACTAGCTCCCATTCACCAAACCTTCCTTCCATTCTCCATTCAATGTCTTCAACTGTGCATCTCCTCCTTCGGTAACATAGGAAACCTCATAAGGTCCAATCCAATGTGTTCTGAACTTCCTTGGATGCTTTGTGAACTTGTTTTCATATACCAATACCATATCTCCTTTCTTGAATGCTTTCTTCCTGATGTGTCTGTCATGGTAAGCCTTTTCTCGCTCCTTCTGAACCCGCTGGTAAAATCCTGCAGTAAATCTGTCTTCTTCTAGTTCGACCAACTGCACGAGCCTCTCTTGAATAATTCCAGTGTCATCCATATCTATGAATGTTGCAATCCTTAAGCTAGGAACTAAGTATTCCATAGGCACAACCGCTTCTAAACCATAAATCAACTTAAATGGAGTATGCATTGTCAGCTTATTTCAAGTGGTTCTATAGGCCCATAACACTGCTGGTACTCTCAGATCTCAATCATCTTTGTTCACACTGCAAATCTTCGTCAACACTATCTTCAAGATTTTATTGAAAGCTTCGACCATCCCATTCACTTGTGGGTGGTATGAAGTGATCTTTCGGTGATGAACTTGAAATTCTTGAGTCAAGGCTTCAATAGTATTATTAATAAAATGTGTACCTTGATCACTCATGAGGATTTTTGGGCATCCAAACCTGATTATGATATCATCAAATATGAATCGTGCAACTGTAATTGCACTACAGTCCTTAACTTCTCTTGCTTCTGCCCATCTGGTCTAATATTCTGTCGCAATGATTATGTATCTTGCTCCTGTGCGCTTCCTTGGTGGTTTGATAGGTCCCACGAATTTAATGGCCCATTTCTCAAATGCCTATAAGGTTAGCTAGGGTGCTAAAGGCATCTCATCTCTTCTGGAAGGTTTCCCAACTCTTTGGCATACATCGTAGGCTCTGTAGTATTCTTTATCATCTCTGTGTAAAGTGGGCCACCAAAGGCCAGCTCTCAGAACCTTTTGTGTTGTTTCTTTTCCTGCGTAGTGTCCCCCTGCGATGCCTTCATGTGATTCTTCCAGAATTAGTGGTATTTCTGCCTCCATTACCCATCTTTGCAAGATCTCATCAGGTCCCATCTTATATAGTTGTCCAACTATAA
Organism: Picea sitchensis; assembly: GCA_010110895.2. Classification (NCBI taxonomy): domain Eukaryota; kingdom Viridiplantae; phylum Streptophyta; class Pinopsida; order Pinales; family Pinaceae; genus Picea; species Picea sitchensis. The sequence goes on along the minus strand of SNQJ01S0034419.1, from coordinate 58,734 downwards.
GTGAAAAATCTGTAGTGCGCACTACCAACTGTTTATTCTAAAGGACTGTGTATTCACTAGGTGCCATTCCTGTTGATAGGAACTGAACTATCTCGGTGAAGTGATCGTCAACCTTCCTAATGGCCAACAACTATGCATGTGTATCTTCCAAACTAGTAGGTTCGTCTCCATGTTCTAACCTAGATAAGTGGTCAGGTCCCTTGTTCATTCTCCCTGGCTTAACTACAATTTCAAAATCGTATTCCTGAAATAATAGAAGCCATCTGCATATTATTCCCCCCAACACTGGCTTTTTGATTAGGTATTTCAGCGTAGAGTGATCAATGAAAATATTAAAGTGTCCTCCCAACAAGTAGTGACGAAATTTCTGCAGCGCATACACCATGGATAATCCTTCTCTGTCAGTGGTAGTGTAATTTATCTCAGCGGTTGAGAGCTTCCTTCTAGCAAAGGATAATGGATGGTCAATATCTCCTAATCCTGGTTGCCCTAACACTGCTCCTAATGCAATAGAATATGCATCAACATGCAGATGAAATTCCTTACTCAAATCTGGAAAAGCCAAAATAGGCGCAATAACCATTTTCTGTTTCAGTGTGTCGAAGCTCTGCTGGTGTTCTTCTATCCAATGAAACTGACAATGTTTCTTCAAAAGATTCTCCATAGGTGTTGTGATCTGTGCATAGCCCTTAATGAACTTTATGTAGTATCATGTATGTTCCAGCGTAGTGCACAACTGTCTAATTGAAGTGGGAGGGGGTAGATCAACAATAATGGCAATATTAGATGGATCTACCAACAATCCTTGCTTACACATAGTAATGCCCAACAACACTCCAAAGGGTGAGAATAATATGCACTTCTTCAGGTTCAGGGCAATCTGGCATTGCCTGCACTTATCCAAGATTAGTCTTAAACATTCAATATGATTTTGCAATAAACTAAAAACAATCCAATCATCAAAGTATGCTTCCAGAAATTTATGTAAAAACTCCTTGAACGCTTCGACCACCACCCTGGAAAAGATGGCTAGTTCATTCTTCAATCCGAAAGGCATCACTGTGTACTGGTAGGATCCCCATTCTGTTGAAAATGTGGTCTTATGGTGATCTTCCTTGGCAATCTTGGTCTAGTGATAACCTGAAAATCCATTGGTGAAGGAGTAGAATTCCTTTCCTCCCACATTATCTAACACTTCGTCTGTAAACGGTGTAGGGAATGGGTCATGCAAACAGGCATCATTCAGCTTCCTGAGATCTACACAAATCTTGATCTCTCCTGTCTTCTTATCCTAGACCACCATAGGGATAATCCACTCTGATTCTTCAACAGGTTCTATGATTCCTGCTTCCAACATTCTATCTAATTCAGTCTTCACTTTCTCCTTATATTTGGGATTCAATCTATAGGGTCTCTGCTTGACTAGCCTTGCATATGGTTTCAAGGGGATCTTCATCTCTCCCATGGGACCTTTAATGCCCTTTATATTAGTGAACTTTATTGGAAACAAGCCCTGATATTCATGCAATAATTCTGTGATCTTATTAATAGTGGCATCATCTCAGTAATCTCCAACGTTAGCCAACTTAGGTGCTTGCTTTGTCCCAATATTGACTTTCTTGATTTTAATTGGTTGTCCAATGAAAGGTAGTTCGACTCTTGGTCCTTCTATATCTCTCTGTCCTTTTGTTTTTGTGATGTTCACATTCCTGGGATCATCGTCTTCATCAGCATTGATATTGTAACATCCTTGCAATTTCTAAAGAGGCGCAATCCATCCATCCTCATCTTGCTCCGGAGGGAGGTTAGGTGCCTCCTCAAATACTTTCTATCTCACAACTTGTAAATCTTGATCTACCATAGGGTGCTGACTTTCAAATAAAAATGTAGCTACAAAATTCTGTGTCATACCTTGCCAATCTGTAGTGGTGAGGCATAGTTTCGCTTGAAGGTACTAGTTGATAGGAGTTGTATCTAGTGTGTTAATGAATTTATGCACCCACTTCTCCTGAGGAATTCTACTCCAGGCCTCCTCACAACTTCGCACATGGTCTTTCAGACAACTTTGACTTGTGTATCTAACTTGGCATTCATCTATCTAATCTGAGAATCATACTGTCATCAAAGTGTGACATTGCTCCCAATCCGCGATGTTCTTCTTATGTGCTCCCCACCATCTTCCTGGAGTTTCTTTCAAGGCCTCGTCCAGTGCCAACAGTCTCTGTTGTACTGGTACCATTTCTTCAAATTCCATTAAGAAAGTTTCTAAGTGATTCAAACCGTCAAAGGTGGGAAAATTACTCATTGTTGTACCGATCTAGTGAACTTCTCTTGTCAATCGAGCAGATCACCGCGCAAAAATTCATACATTTTGTTCTGCCAATTTTCCAATGCTTCTTCTAAATCTGATGAGCATGTGATGTCACTTCGCCAGCTTAAAGTCACATATATTGTAGGATTAATATAATCATGTTGTCTTGCTGCCAATTTGTATATATTTTCTATCTCATATGCGCGGTCTTCCTCTCTGATGGGTTCTGTGTATCTCCGACCTTCATCATGATCTAGAGGTGCAATGACCCTAAGGCCATCACCTTCAAATGTAATTCTCCTTTTCTTTAAGTCAACAACGATAGAATTATTGAAAGCCCAATTAATTCCTAACAGTGCGGGATAAGGACAACTATCATCAACTATCTCAATTACTTCAAATTCTACAAATGTTCTAACCCCGTCGATGTCCACAAGGACATGTTCCAGTCTTCCAAAGGGGCTCACAGCCTGCTGATTAGCCATTTGAAGCCTGATAGGGGAATAGATCAACCTAGGTTTTCCCATCAGTGCGCAAGTCTTTTTCATCATCACATTGACCTCTGACCCTAAGTCGAGGACCACATAGTCTATATCATAATCTCCAATCTGAGCATTCAGGTGTAGCTCCTTATTTTCCCTTCTTGTTTTAGATACTTGATGTACTTTTCTACTCAGTAAGGGATCTACCTTTCTTAGCTCATACTGTTTGATCAAATTTTGTAGTTCTTGTACATCACTTTCATCCTTTATCAAATTAATGCAAATGCATAAGAATTCCATAATCTTACTTACCTCTTTTCCTTCTCTTGGAGAAGTAGATTGATCAAATTCCAAAGGCATTCCACATTCTCTCACTTCTGGTTGTGCCTTTGATGAAGAAGCCTAATCTCTGCCAAATTATTTTCTTTCTTCCTTAAATGTCTGTCTCTCTTTCTTTGGATCAAACTCCTGTGTCTTCTCTGCATCTTTCCTGACCCTTAATTCCTCTGTAATATTCCCTGAAGTCACCCTGTCTTCTCCTGTAGCAACACCTCCTCTAGTGATAAAAACAACTCTGGGATCCACTCCATGAGGTTCTGCTGAAATTAGTTTTACTTTTTGGTTTCCTCCTCATCTCTCCTAAAGTTTGGTTAACAATGCAGGGAAATCTTCTATGACATGTTCAAATGAGTTGTAGTAACTGCAAGTGGTACAAGGGTTCTGATAGTCCCTTGCCAAGTGACCTGGCTATGCGCAGTTATAAAAAATGATCTAACCTCGACCTTGACCCATACCTCCTCATCATCCTCTTCCTCTGAATCCACCGCGAGGGTTGAAGTTTCCTCTTCCTGGGGAATTATACTTCACAATGTTTCCTTCTTGCTGTACTTCGCCTTGAATTTTGTATATATCCCTTGAAATTTCATGCATGAGGTCATAGGCCCTACAATCCCTATCATCATTCCCTACTAACTTACAGAACGTGCAATATAGATTTCTGGGTGTCTGAACATATTTTTTCATGTAATAGCATTCACTAGGGTGATGTCTATTTCTACATACTTCGCACTAAGGTAGGGTAACTTGCTTCAAAGGGATCAGATCTCCTGAGGCCAAGTACTCGTGAAATAGGGGACAACACTCCTTGTCATGGCCTTCTGATTTGCATCTGATACACTAGATGCATTCTCTTTTATCTTTTCCATTGTCTTTCTTCATATCTTCGACCTGTAGAGATAAGATAGTTAGCTGACTCAAGATTTGACTTGTACCTGAGCTGGATTCTCCCATAGGGGCTGATTCTAGTTTCATGGCGATCTTCAGTGCCTCAGCCTGTGAAGAAATATTCTGATGCATCAGAGGGACTCTTATGTGTGGTAGGAGGGAAGCAATGAACCATTCCTTGTTCTTCTCATATGGGATCTAAAAACTCAAATGACCTGTCAAGGTCTTAAAACTTTGATCAAACTCCCAAACAGGTTCATCTACTCCATGCTTGATTTCTTTCAGTTCTATAATGCATTGTGACTCTGATTTGGGTTTCTTGAATTCTTCACTTAATGAATTCTTGATATCATTCAATGGTTTAGGCTGTGTAATTCATTTAAAAAACTTCATGTAACAGCTCAGTGCGTGGTCTCTTAGGGTAGTACTAAACTGAGTTCTCTTAACTTCTTCATCATTAATATTCGTAATACTCCATACAGCTTCGCATAAATACCACTGTTGATCAGGATCTTCATATCCATCTCCTCTAAAGATAGGTATCCTCATTTCATCTGCCATAGATCTTCCTAGGTTTCTTGACTGAGTATGTACTGAACTACTTGTAATAGTGTTCTGAGTACTCTGATAACTATGACTACTCTGGTTACTTAACACTGCTAAAACGACAGGAGGAGTAATAGTACTTATTTCAACAATCTGCGCAACCCTTGAAGTTTCTGGTTCTTCTCGGTGAGGTTCTTCAGTCTTTCCTTTCTCTGCCCTAGCAGACTTTGAATGCTCTTCGTCTATCAAATCTGCCTCTTCTCCACTGTATAACCTTCGTCTCCGTAATTCTGTTTAAACAGGTTCGCAAGAGGGAATTCTCTGAAATCTCTCCCACTATACCTGTGTCTAGCCTCTGTGTCGCTATCACTGTCTGAGTTCTTGAACATTAGATTTTCGATCTGACCAATTATTGTATCTTCAAGATGTTCTTCTCATGCAATAACATCTTGATCTTCAACTTCAAAAAGTGGAAAAATTTTCCTCTAGGTCCCTTAAAGAAATATCTCTCAGCTTGGCTATATGACTCTACTCCGTCAACAACAAACTCGGTGATGTACCCTCCAATAGTGCTATCAAACCAGTGATCTACTGCTCTTGACATGGAATTATCAACTCTCTTGACCTTCTTGATCAACGCCGACGTCCAAACTACAGACGGTCCGAGTTTGATCTCAAACTGGTTATCTGATAATCTGGCTAGCCACTCGTATATCTCCTTATGAATTCCTCCAAAGAAAATCTCTTGTATATCAGTGAAGATATACCTTCCCAACCAGTCTTCTGTACTAATATTAGGGTTCTTATTTTGATATTCTGGGAAGTCCTTTTCTTGTTCTTCTATCCACTTCTGAATCTCTGTCTTCGATGGAAACTACCTTGACATTCCCTCAAGAAGATCTTGGTCCCGGCAATAGAACCATTTGTTGGCACAGGGGCAGACCTAGGGTTCAACTCTAACAGCGCACCAAAAATCCTTAACTATTGGCCCTTTCGGCAACACCTGCAAAGCAGATGCAGTCTCACCCGAAGTAGCAATAGGGGGTTGCAGGACACAGGTGTCTACAACTAGAGGAAATGCAAAGTGGATCCAATACAACAGGAGCACATCACCTAGATATAATTTACCAACTTAAACCTACTTCACACAGTTATATCTTAGATCTATCATAATAATGCATCAAAAAAGTAACAAAATCAAAGAACACAACATCAACCACACATGAAAACAAGATATATGTGGTTCACCATCTCCCTAGGGCTACGTCCACATAACTATGTTTCTTGATATTATATAAAGCATACAGTTCTATCTGTGCTCTCAGCTTGTAGATATCTCTTTCTCTCCCTTCCCCACACACGCAGCTATAGGGTTGATCTTCACACCTAGATGAAGAGCTTACAATCCCTAAGTGCTCTCACACATATCACTTCTCTCTTCCTCACAACAATAGTCTCTCTCTCTCGATCCACAACAACAACAACACCCTTAACCAACAACGAACAACCAACTCACGACGAACCCCTCTTCTCCCATTTAGGTTCCTATTTATACATTACAATAGCTCTCAGACATCCTTAGGTCACAACCTAGGTGTCAAAACCCTAATTACCAAAACCCTATGTGTCTAAAACCCTAGATCAACTTGACCCATGTTTTCCGGGCTTCGCCAGCCTGTCTTTCCATCTTTCCTATGAGGTGCTCTAAAGCATCTATCGGTGGCTTTTTTTTCTTGCGAGCTGTCCATGATCCATATTCCTTGCTTATCTGTTTTTCTCGATCCTCTCATCCAACGACTCGTTCTCTCGTACTTCGCTCCTTCTTTTTTTCTTCTTTGGCCACTTCGATCTGATCTTAGTCAACGTGTCTTCTGCGTAGTTCATATTTCGTCTTTTCTCCCTTAATATTTTCTTTGCTCCATAACTAAGGGCCAACAATATTTCTCACTCGCTTGATTTAAGTCCATACCAGTCTACTATAAGTGTTGCACTTGTGCTAATGGTTGTGGTTTCTGTGAACAATTACCTAGACGACTAACTGAGGGCTTGGGAAAACAAATGATCAGTGACAGAGGTCAAGAGAGAAGTGATTGATCTTAGAGAAAACAAGTCAATCAAATGGACAAAGGTAGATAGAAGAAAAACTACAAGCCGAGAGGAAAAAATTTCAATTGGGTCTACAAAAGGAGGAGAGACAGGCAAAAATACAGACTTAGGTAGAAACCACTAACCCCTAAAGTTTGACAAGTTTATGTGATAACATTAGGATCCATGGGGGATAGAGTCCTCTTTGCGAGGCTCTAAGAACTCTTTCCGCATCTTTAGTGCCGTAGTGTTGGGTTGTGGAGTCTTCTATTAAAAAAAAACAAAATAAACATAAAACATGAACGGTATTTACAATGGTGGGACGCCGACTGCAGCTTCAAAAAAAAAACTTTTTCAGGAAGTGCCCATTTACTAGGCCACCAAAAACTTCATCACCCTCCATATTCTACAACCTGTAAGTGTTATTTGGGAACTTCGCAGAGATTTTGAAGGGGCCGATCCAAATGTCTAAAAATTTTCCATGCTTGCCCTTGTCTTGTCTGGGCGCATCCCATTTAAGCACTATATCCTCCAGTTGGAAATCCTCCTTACTGCTTTTTCTGTCAAAGGCCTGCTTGATTTTCTGCTGACGGTCATGTGCTCTGTCCATCACCTGCTCTCTAGTCTGCTGGATTTATACCAGTTGATGAATTCTTCTGATCATATCGTTGGGTTCTCCATGGCAGTCTTGGAAGAATTTCACCACAAGCAGGGAAAGCTGAGAAGGGAAAACCGCTTCAGGCCCATATACCAATTGGAAAGGAGAGATGCCCAGGGACCTCTTTGTTGTCACTCTATCGATCCACAGAGAAAATTTGAGCTTTGAATCCCATGCTTTCTTGTCATCCTCTAGCAATCTTTTGATAATCTTTATAAGGCCCTTATTAGAGGATTCTGCCAATCCATTTCCTTGGGGGTAATAGCGGGTAGAGTGGATCAATGCAATTCCGAACTGCTCACAAAACTTGATCAACGGTTCAGCTCTGAAATATGTAGCCTTATCAGTGATGATTCATTTCGGACAACTAAACCTTGCCATAATATCTTCAAGAAAACTAATGATTACTTTGTGAGAAGCACTCCTTGTGGGGATAGCTTATGTCCACTTGGTGAAATAACCTGTTGCATTTAAGATCCACCTATGATGACCACTTGAAGGAGGATGAATCTCTCCAATAAAGTTTAGGCCGCATTGCTGAAAGGGTCCTAAAGCTACCACAGGCTTCAAAAGCTGAGACTTGAGCTGCTCCTTCCCATCAAATTTTTGACATTTGATACAAGCCCTGGTTTTTGCACAAACATCAGTGAATAGAGTAGGTCAGAAGTACCCAGCCCTGAGGATTTTATAGGCCATGGTTCTTCGAAAATGATGTCGCCCACAAAGGTTGTCATGAAAATAAAACATTATCTTTTTGGCCTCTTGTTGGGCTAAACATCTCAAAAGCACACCTAGAGGGTCTTTCTAATATAAGACCTGTTCAATAAGGCAATATCTAATTGCTTTGAGCTTTAAATCTCTTTTCTTGCTTTTCCCCATTCCATCTGGAGGCTTTAACTCTTGCAGAAAATATATAATGTCTTTGTACCAGGCACATTCTGCCAACGGAGGGTTGTCCTGAGAAATTTTATCAGACAAGGAAGCTTGATGATTTTATGAGAAAGTGTTGATGAAGTTAACCCCCAAAGATTTACAATTATATTCAACCAATAGCTTGGATAAACCTTGGCCTTTAACTAGTTTGGTGGGATTTATTTCCAGATCGAATTCAAGGATTTTGGCAATCCACTTGCTCCTTCTTCCATCTAAGTCAGGATGGATGAGGATGTCCTTCACATCAGCTGAAGGAACATATGCAATGATCTTCGAATGCAGAACATAGACTTTGAAATATTTGAGGGCTTTCACCAAGGCGTAGGCCTGCTTCTCCATGATTTCATATCTGACCTTTGTGTCTCTTAGTGCTCTGCTGAAAAAAGGAAGAGGTTGCTCTAGCACTACATCATTATTTTGTACTAAAACAACGACCAATGGATCCAATGAAGCAAAGGAAAAAATCAGAAAATCCTTGGAACAATCAGGACTGGTTAGCATAGGTGTTATAACCCTAATTTGCACCATACATGCTTACCTAGCATCAGGCCATCTCAGATCCCTTTTTTGCCAAAGCACTGCTGAACAACTCTTTAAAAAACCTCTTTTATAAGGGCCCACATGCCCTACTCCATTACTGCACGCGTGTAAACGCTAGCTTCCCTAAAACAACCCGCGTGGATCGACAAAAGCACGGAGAAAGAAAAGTTGCCGACGAAACACACAACTTTGGGTAATTTAACTGAAACTCTCAACCATGCATGGCCAAGGGTTTGTCCAAATACCTAGCTTCTTCTAGCCTATAAAAGAAGGGTTAGGGGTACCATTAGGAGGAGAAGAGGATAAAGAAACTCTGCCCAATTGCATATTCCCATTGTCCCAACCCTTTAGCCATCCTTGTGCAAGGAGAGATACAAAGCAAAGAAGTTGGAGGACAATTGAAAGAGGAGCCCAGGATCAGGTTCGTGGAGTAGTGGCCGGTCTCGACATTGTAAGTTGATTCATTAAAGTTAAATAATAAAGAAATGCTTTTCCCGTCCCACTTTATGAGTTCTTCATAGTTTGTTGAGTACATGTTTGAATCTCTAACCCATTAGTCTATAGGTAAAATGCATGTGTTGTTTGTTGCTTGTTTTGTATGCAGGTCAACCTTGGGAGGAGAGCTACCAACAAGCGATCAAGCATGAAGAAGGATCGACATCGAGCATACGAAACAAGGTATGTTGATCTAACCATGTATTTACTGAAAATGAATGGGTTTTAAGTCTGGGGACGAAGGTAGAAAGTAGATTTCTTTTGGTCATATCTGCATGCACAAGATAACCCTAAGTGCTAGTCCGTAGGGGGATTTCCCACCACAACAGAATTGGCGACCATACTGGGGATAGTCTCTAGGGTTCCTGGGAAGATTTTTGGGTATTTTTAAAAGATTGGTTTTTTTTCCTGTTTTTTGAAGTTTCTGCAAAGTCTGAGATCACAGAGGTTCTGGTCTTCCATACCAGCTACCTCTGTTTCTTTGCTTGGCTATGTTTTTTTGAGATCCACAGAGGTACACGCGGCTTGTATAAGGTCCGCACACATGTATCCATGCCCTACTCTCTTACAGCCCACGTGTAAACGCTAGCTACAGAAGTAACAATAGCGTGTAGATTCCAGAAAATGTTTGAGGCAATCATCCTCTTCCCTATCAGAATCAGTCATTCTCAAGGGTTTTCTGGAACTCTTTCTAGTCTTGGTTGTTTGCAGTCTATAGCTTAGGGTTCATCTCAGATTGGTTTGTTTTACGAATTTTTTCCTTACAT
>SNQJ01S0034419.1:21181-48643 GCA_010110895.2 Picea sitchensis | reverse complement strand
GTGAGTTAATTGAAACTCCCGGCCATGCATGGTCGAGGGTTCATCCAAATACCTAGCTTCTTCTAGCCTATAAAATAAGGGTTAGGGGTCCCATTTGGAGGAGGAGAATAAGAGTAAAGAAACTCTGCCCAATTGCACATTCTAATTGTCCCAACCCTTTAGACATCCTTGTGTAAATGAGATACAAAGAAAAGAAGTTGGAGGACATTTGAAGAGGAGTCCAGTATCAGGATTCGTAGAGTAGTGGTTGGTATCAACATTGTAAGTTGATTGATTAAAGTTAATAATAAAGAAATGTTTTTCCCGTCCCACTATATGAGTTCTTCATAGTTCAATAAATATATGTTTGAATCTCTAACCCATTAGTCTGTAGGTAAAATTCATGTGTAGTTTGTTGCTTGTTTGTATGCAGGTCAACCTTGGGAGGAGACCTGCCAATAAGCGATCAAGCATGAAGAAGGATCAACATCGAACATCTGGAACAAGGTATGTTGGTCTAACCATGTATTCGCTGAAAAGAAATGGGGATTAATTCTAGGATGAAGGTAGAAAGTAGGTTTCTTTTGGTCATATCTGCATGCATATTACAACCCTATTTTCTACTCTGTAGGGGGATTTCCCACCACAACAGAATTGACGACCATACTGGGGAAGTCTCTAGGGTTCCTAGGAATATTTTTGGGTAGTTTTAAAAAACTAGGTTTTCTTTCCTATTTTTTGAAGTTTCTGCAAAGTCTGAGATGACATAGAGAGTCTGGTTTTCCATAATAGCTATCTATGTTATTTGTTTGACTGTGTTTTTTCGAGACCCGCAGAGTTACACACGACCTGCATAAGGTATTCATGCGTGTACTTGTGCCCTACGTTCTTACAGCCGACATATAAATGCTAGCTGAAGAAGTAACAATAGTGTGTAGATTCCATAAAATTGTTGAGGCCGTCATCCTCTTCTCTGTCAGAATCAATCATTATCAAGGGTTTTCTGGACTTCTTTCTAAGTCTTGGTTGTTTGCAATCTCATCTCAGATTCGTTTGTTTTACGAATTTTTTCCTTACATTGGTTTCTTTTTCTGTTAAAGAGAGTGTCTAAGCCTTCAAGAGATCCTGGTTCTCATTATCAGTGGTCTCTTCCTGGTTTGGATTTTTTTTTTTAGTTGTTTCAGAGTTTTAGAGATACACGTGGCCTATATAAGGCCAACACGTGTGTACATGCCCTCTGGCTCTACACAGCTCACGTGCACACACTTGTTGTTGGATTGTCAGTAGTGTGCTTGTGAAGGATAGGTTTTGTTGAGGGTAAGGCAGTCATCCTTTCCCTTGACAAGAGTTATACCTCTAATAATTTTAAATCTCTGTCCTAGTAGTCACTAGCTTAGGGTTGATCTTAGCCATAGCTTCCTTTTTCATTTAAAAGTTGTCATAAAAAAAAAATTCTTTAGGGTTTTTAGACAAGTGTGAGAGTCCTTTTTTAAGTTTCTAGTTTGTGATTTCTTGAAGTGATTCTTTTCGATCTGTGATTAGGAAATAATTTTTTCTTGGTTTTTGACTTGTTGGTATTTTTCCTTTTTGCTTTATCAACATTTAAATAAATAAAAAANCATAGGGGATAAACACGAGGTCGCGTGCGGAAAGTTAGCGGAGATAACCCCTCCAAAGATGAACCAATCATAGTGGAGAACACATATAGAGGGTTTGTCTCGAGATTCCATCGATTGCATTTGCCACGGGGCTTTGTGGGTCTCGAAGCTGTTCGAGGTCCTTAGTTGTCTTCCAGACCACTTTCTCTCGATACCCTTGATAGGTTTCGGGCTCGATATCCTGCTCATTGTGGTCTACCCGACTTTCGGCTATACCCGCCCGGTGACTGTTCGTGCGCTGGCAACCTAGTTGCCTATATTTTTTAGGGACATACACAGGTGACTGCGGGGGTATACCGCGATACCTAGGAAAAACATCAGGCCACGCTTTGTAGAGTATACCCGGAGGGTTCTTCCATGTTCGAGTTTCACTTGCACCAGTAAGTTGCTCTAGTGTTGGTTGTTGTAACTGTTCTTCCAATTAATTTAGTGTTTGCCTGTCTTATCTTATAGGGACTTTTTTTAGTGTGTGTTGTTTTTGAACGACTAGAATGCCCTAGAGTGTCTTTGATCTTCTCACATAGTGGAGGATCACGAGCTCTGCTGGTCATGAAGGCTTCTTGGTCTGCCGCCGGTTACACTGGAGCCACCCCCGCCACCACTTCGGCGAAAGCTAGACTAACAAGGGTCTTTTGAAGCGACCGAGTTACAAGAAATTGTGCCCGAACAACATATGGAGGAATCGACTGTCTTAGATCTGGGAGCGAAAGATTTTGGTCTAGTTGAAACCTCCACCACTGATATTTCGGCATGCATCATCGTACCGGTTCATCCTTACGAGTACCAGACAGTGTCACACGCAACAATGGAAACAAATGCTATTACCTCTTCTGGGAATTCTTCAATTCCCACTATGGTTGTCACCACAGAATATTTTCCACCTCCTAACCCACCGTCATCGGTTCAAGTCACCATGGTATCAACCTCCTCTACTTCGCACAGTGGTCTGATCTTGTCTTTGGCAGCGGCCACAAATCCTTTCACACCAAGTGCGACAGGCCCTCCGTTCTCATACGGTATGCCTAGTTTGGGTACGAGTCCTGTACTTTCCTACTCCACTTCATAGACTTCAGGTCTGGGGGCAAGGAGCTCTAATGCTCCCCTGCAAGGACACATGGGGGGCACTCCTGCTCCTTTTAATGCTTTCCCTTATGGGGGAGGTCATATACCTCCTTCATCCCCTTCACTCAGCGGTACACACCAACCATCCATCGGGCCGCCTGCACACCATATTTTATTTGGAGAAGGGAGTCAAGGACCACCTTCACATAATATGCTGGTAGGTTCAACACCATTTTCTTTGTTCAGAGCATTTGGTAACAACACCTTCTTGTCAGCCGCTTTCCCAACTTGGGGCAACCCCGGTTTTGGACAACCTATGTCTATGCAGGGTACTATTCCTGCATAGGGGGCAAACACAGGAACTTCTTCCACATCAGGGCCTTGGAATTCTTGGTAGGGATCTGTTCCCTCATCAGGAATGCCGAGCTGGGGCAATTCTTTCCACAGTCAATGGAACCCTGGACAAGGTACTATGCCTATCCCCATAGGATCGGCATGGGGCAACCCTTCCCAAAGTCCTCTGAATGTAATGCATGCCCATCCCTCTATGTCCTATTTCGGGAATCAACCGATGATGTCACCTCACATGCAGAATCTGTATGCCGATCAGAGCCATGGGTTTTACCAGAACCCAAGCCAGCAGCCGATTTTTTTTTGGAAACCTGGTGCCAGTCAAACTCCAGGCCCCTTTTTCCTAGGTTATCACCAACAACCCAAACTACCCTTCCTGACAACTTTGCACTTGCCAGATTTGACAAGGTTGTTGAATGACCCTATCTATCACAATCCACGTTGGCCTCCTATGCCAATGAAGTTGCCTTCAGACATCCCAAAGTTTGAAGCTAAGCCTAGAAAAGATCTAAGAGATCATGTGACTACCTTCCATCTTTGGTGCTCATCTAACTCATTGAAAGACGACTCCGTACAGTTACGATTGTTTCAACGTGCTCTCATTGGGAGTGCGATGAAATGGTACATTGAGCTCGATCGCTCAAGATACTCTTCCTTTGGCGAACTGGTGATGGCTTTCCTAAACCATTTCCAATTACCTGTGAGATACGACACTGGCACAGAGTTGCTGGCCAATTTTGAACAGACAACAACGGACCATATATCTGATCACATCCGAGAATGGAGACGCCGGAAGAGTTTAATTAAGGTGCCAGTCCCACCAACATTCCTGCTCGAGTGGTTCCTTAAGTCTTTGGTCCCACAGTTATCCGAAGACTTCGTGATGTCGGGAGTATTCTTCGAAGAAGACACCATCATGAGAGCTCAACAATTTGAGCTAATTTATTCTCAGTCCGGTTTATTATACAACATCTTGCCAGATGCACCACGCTCAATACTTGATAAAACCAGACAGAGATTTGGACCACATGCTGATGGTATTGTTGGTTCAACACAAACAAAGCCCGCTGAGCAACTGATGAAGCAGTTGCAGCAGTTGTCTATACAACACACAACGGCCAACCAAACTACTACTTTGGTTGCTCCCCCTACCAAAATGTCGGATGTACACACAGTGAAATCGACTAACCCAAAGGCCACCCAACATCCTAAAGGAAAGATAAAACAACAAAAAAAGGGTAAGGGGGATAAAAAACCTATTGATAATGCTGGCGGGGACAACACTGAGAAACGAAAGGCGCGGTATCCATGCAACTTATGCGCGGAAGACCACCTGACCCATTTATGTCCTCGGCTTGCAGAAGCCCAAAAGTTTGTGATGCAACAACAACTTGCTATGTTGACCAATCCATTTCAACATGGGAAAAATCTAACCCAGGCCTCTACAAGCACGGAAGGGGGCAGCCAAGAACCCTCTTCATCTTTGAACAACCCCGCATCTGCGAGTATATATATGGTGAAGGGTAATGCTTTTATATCGACTAGAGCGCATGACTATAGTACACCAAGCACTTCTGAGAAGGGCAAAGAAGCTGAACTCCCATCTCTTCCTCTACAGATTGAAAAGACATTGGGTGAAACAATGATACACATCCCCAAAGGCGCATTCAAAAAAGATTCTCACAACCCAAATGCAAGGGCCTCCCATAACTACTCCGTGGTGGAAGATTTATCACAAACCCCTTGTGCGATGTTCATTTTGGAGGTCCTCCAAAATTTCCCTTCCTAGAGGAAAGCCTTGTTAACCGCTTTAAGATCTACCAAGACTTGTAATCTGGGTACAATCATGCTGGATACAACTGACCTAAAACCTCTTTTGCCTTACCATGTAGCATTTCAGATAGTAGTGGCTTATCCCACAAAAGCGTTTACTTGGAATATCTTCCACACGGTGGTTGATGAGGGTGCCTCGACTTGCGTTATGTCGTTGGTGTGTTGGAAGGCCGTTGGCCAGCCCATTTTGTCTCCGTCACCTACTCTTCTTACTGCTTTCGACGGTCATTTGTTCCGACCACATGGTATCATTCCCTCTTTCCCCATGTAGTTAGGAGGGAATACCGTGTGTGTAAAAGTAGAGGTAGTCGATGCGCCCCTCGACTATAACCTATTGTTAGGGAAGAGTTGGACTTATGCCATGCATGCTGTGGTTGCTACCATTTTGTAGGTCTTGTTGTTTCCACACGAGGGCCGGATTGTGACCATCGATCAATTGTCTTTCTCCAGACCTGACCCTTCATTGGGGGCATCTATGGTCCCAATGATCGATAATCCTCAACCAGGCGTGGTCAACGTAGGGGTTGGTTTGCACCCATCTTTGATGGATACCTTCGATTACCCACCCCCTCACGGTGATATCAAGTTTATATCCAATCACCATAAGGTTGAGATTTTTCAAGTTTTGTCATTCCACACGACTTACTTTGATGATCCGTGGATACTTCCTTCCCCATCATCCATGATGGATGGGACAGGGCACCCAGGCATGTCCATGCCCTTGTCCGTAGCTGAAGTAGTGTACTCTTTAGTCCAACACACTTAAGCCAATATAGATCCAACTCCTGCACAAGAGTTCGATCCACTGCTAGAGCCTATTTGGGCTCAGGGTTCTCTCACTGACATCGATTCTTTAGACTTAGTCTTTCCCTCTGATGAATCTATAGTTGAAGCAATGACTAGCCTGGACAAACCTTGGGAATATCTTCATCACAGATCATACTTCCTCCCAGAGTTAAGAAGAATCAAAGCTAGAGAATTCACCGTGACTATGATGGGAGATCGGTCTTGTCTTATTAATCCCTTAGCTACAGACAATGTTTATGCTGAGGGTGATATGGAAACTATCGCTGAAACCTTACCGATCGATATCTTACGAAACCCTGGCATCATGGAGAATGTTTTCATAGGAACTGAATGCTCCCCCAGAGAGATTCAAATCTACACAGATCTTTTTAAAGAATTCTGCGACATTTTCGCCTGGTCTTACGAGGAAATGCCAAGCATCGATCCAAAAATAGTTGAACATGAAATCACAACGTATTCAGATGCCAAGCCGGTCTGGTAGAAGCTTTGTCCAGTTAATCCCAAGAAAGAGGAAACCATTAAGGTTGAGGTTGAGAAACTATTAAAAGATGGTTTTATCTATCCTATCCATTTGACCCAATGGGTGTCAAACCCCGTGTCGGTCAATAAAAAACAAGGCACAATTCATGTATGTACAGACTTCCGTGATTTGAAAAAGGCCTGTCCCAAAGATAATTTTCCCACACCATTCATCGATAAGATAATTGATGAATGTGTAGGTTGCGAGGCCTTCTCTTTCATGGATGGTTTTTTGGGATATAACCAAATATAAATCAAACCCGAGGACCAGCACAAAACGACATTCATCTGTCCATGGGGTACATTCGCGTATCGTAAGATGCCTTTTGGTCTAAAAAATGTTGGAGCCACCTTTCAACGGGCCATGTCTTTTTATTTCCATGACCTCAAGCATATAGTCGAGGCCTATTTAGATGATTTAGCATCTCAATTTCGCAAGAGAACAGATCATCCCACACACCTCCGACTTATCTTTGAGTGTTGTCGCCACTTCTTGATTCCCTTGAATCCTAACAGGTGTAGATTTTCTGTAACTTCAGGACATTTGTTAGGTTTCATAGTGTCAAGAACAGTGATCATGGTCGATCCTCTCAAGGTGGAGGCAATAATTCAGTTTCCCCCCCACGCACAATCCTTCGAATTCAGAGTCTACAGGGCAAGGAGAATTTTCTAAGATGCTTCCTCACTAACTATGCCGAGATCACCAAGGGATTTATGCGCTTACTAAAAAAAGACATTCCTTTTTATTGGGACGATGCCGCTCAATGCTCTTTCGCTGCATTGAAACATGCACTCACCACTGCCCCTCTGGGCAAGTTTTTCGGCATTATGGGCTTACCGAACGTCTGTTAAGACTACAACCAGTTTCTCACCTTTCCAACTCATTTATGGGCTGGAAGCAATCTTGCCTATAGAATGTTAGATCCCGTCTCTAAAGATGGCAGTACAATTATTGCCAGACACTTCTCCACTTGAAGAACGATTAGTATACCTTGAGCAGCTCAATGAGCAGCGTTGTGATGTGGCCCTGGCCAACGAGGCTCACAAACTTAAAGTCAAGTGTCAGTATGATAGGTCTGTTCGTCCTCAGATTTTCTCTGAAGGTGACCTTGTCTTGGTCTATGACCAAGCTAAGGACCCCCTGGGGGCAGGAAAATTCAAACCCATGTGGTTCGGACCTTTCATCATAAAAGAGGTTTTAAAGAAGGGCTCTTATTGTTTGGTTGATTTTGAAGGGAATGCTTTGGTGGAGCCTAGAAATGGGCTCTACCTCAAGAAGTATTACTCATAGGCAGGTCATTGTGGGTAACTTTTTGTAACATATGTATAGTCTTTGTACTATTACTTTTTAAGTTTCTTTTAGTGTTATGGACATGTCGTTGATGTTATCTTTCATCACTATGGCATATGTCAAGTGAATCCGAGATGTTCATTAGGTATGCAGACGGTGCTAGCCGACACACTCGGAGTCTTGCCTCCACAGCTTGGATAATATTTACACGTCAAGGCCAGTTGTTATCTTTCGGAGGTATATGCTTAGGTGACACCACAAATAATGTTGCTGAGTATAGTGTAGTGATTGAGTTGCTTCATGACGCCTTGTCATTCGATATATCTCATCTCCGAGTCTATGTCGATGCTCAGCTGGTTGTGTCTCAGTTAAATAGAGTCTACCGTGTGCATGATCCAACTTTACACCGACGATTCCTTAGGGTACATCTCTTAGAACGAAACTTTGATTATATTACATATTTTCATATTCCTAGGAGATTAAACCAAGTTACAAATACCCTAGCTAATCAAATTTTAGATTGGCATCTTGCACACATATGAAAGAACATTCACATAAACATGTAAATACATTTTTTGCACACATGATCCATAAGACACAAAGGAAATAAAAATCCATATATAATCATAAAGTCACCATAGTACACAGATGGACGCAAGAGCCTCAAAAATAGGACCAATAACGAGTCACGGGGCTTATTCCCTCAAAAAATATATACAAGTAGTGCTCTCGACACGCGAGAAGTCTAACTAAGATTAGGGTTGGTGGGCCCTGTTATACTGATCTACAACGTTTGCCAAATTCCAAAACAAATGGACCCATGTCCATGGTGCCCCCACTACATGAGGCTGCATAGATGGTGGCAGGTCCTCAATATGTACCATAGGGACCGTGCGAGTGAGTGCAGTAAAGTTCTCAACTCGTCTTAATACTCTCCCAGCCTCCCCGGCTGGAAGATCTCCTGCTGCTGCTGGTCCCCCGGCGGTGGTAGGGGTGACTTCTGGTCGAGGACGATGCCTGTTTCTCACATAATCAGCAGGTCGCACTGGTCCCATATCTGCACACAACAAACGCTTATCCATCAAATACTATGGTATAAAAAAAAATGATATATATAAAAAACGACATAAAAATTACATATGCTTCACAAAAAAAAATTAAAAAACAAACAACTACAAATATGGAGACTTACCCATCTCTCCTCGCTCCTCACCAGGAGGTACAGGTATCTCAGGATATCTCAAAAATCAATCCCTACATACGGGTAATCCTCGATAACTAGGGTCTGTCGCGACAGCCAGGCAAAGAAATCGTCGTCGAAGGACTCATTAGTCCTTACACCACCCTTTCGTGGCAGCAATACTGCCCATCTACACATAGTAGGAAGAGAAGCCTGATGTCCTCGTACTACTACTCGAGGAATAAAACTCGGAACTCTATAAAAGAAAAATGAACACAGAATGGTCCCAAACCCAAAGTTCCTATGTGTCCGCAAACCACAATCTGTCAACTGCCTCTTCATACACTCAAGAAATGTGGTACTCCAATAAAAAATTTGTGCATTCAAGCACTGGATGACACAGTTCATCTATGCACGGGAGGCCTGATGCAAGGCCGTAGAACCAATAATCTGCCCAATGAGCAATACAATCGATTGCAATGATAAGTCAGTGATCTTTCTTATGGGCATCTATGAGCTCGGTCGGTTTGTCTCAGCCTCACAGTAAATGGATATCAGTTCCGCTATGTTATGCGGCCCCACAGGAAACATCCAAAAATTGACTAGTTCCCCTCTCCTTGAGAGGCCAGTCAAAAAGTATATATCCTCGGTGGTGGGCACCAACGATTGCCCCTCTAACATAAAAGCCTCTGCATCAGGATGCCAATAGTCAACCAAGGCATTCAGTAGCCTCGGTTGTGCCCGCATAAAAGGACATAGGAAAAACTTGAGTAACCCACATTGCATCAAAAAAGCCACAGCATTGGGGTCTTCCCGACCAACTCACTTACCTCTTCATGCTCTCTTTCTCTCCAGTGGACATACATCCTATAAAACACCAAGGTTCAACAGAGTTAACCCTTGATTTTTAAACCTTTTTATTCAATAAGGGGGGTCCACGTGGGCTGTATTAGTGACAGTTGCATGTACACGCGTGCAGAGTTTAGTGACAGCCCCTTCACCAAGTGGGGGATTGATTACACTACATGCAACCCTCCTTTAGCAAGGGGGCACCGCTATATCATTGTAGCTGTAGACTACTTCACAAAGTGGGTTGAAGATATGCCAACGTTTAAAGATGATGGAGAAACTGCAGCTCTCTTTTTATTCAATCAGGTAATAGCAAGGTTCAATGTCCCGAGGGAGATTTTCACTGGCCATGGCAGTCACTTTCAGAACCAGATGATGACCGAGTTAACATCAAATCTTGGGTTATGACAAGAACATTCATCACCCTACTACCCCCAAGAAAATGGTCAAGTATAAGTTGTAAACAAAACTCTTAAGACTATTTTACAGCGAACGATCAACTCAGCCAAGTCAAATTGGCATTTGATGTTATACTCGGCATTATGGGCTTACTGAATGTCTGTTAAGACTACAACCGGTTTCTCACCTTTCCAACTCGTTTACGGGCTGGAAGCAGTCTTGCCTATAGAATGTCAGATCCCGTCTCTAAAGATGGTAGTACAATTATTGCCAGACACTTCTCCACTTGAAGAACGATTAGTATACCTTGAGCAGCTCAATGAGCAGCGTTGTGATGCGGCCCTGGCCAACGAGGCTCACAAACTTAAAGTCAAGTGTCAGTATGATAGGTCTGTTCATACTCAGATTTTCTCTGAATGCGACCTTGTCCTGGTCTATGACTAAGCTAAGTACCCCCTGGGGGCAGGAAAATTCAAACCCATGTGGTTCGGACCTTTCATCATAAAAGAGGTTTTAAAGAAGGGCTCTTATTGTTTGGTTGATTTTGAAGGGAATGCTTTGGTGGAGCCTAGAAATGGGCTCTACCTCAAGAAGTATTACTCATAGGCAGGTCATTGTGGGTAACTTTTTGTAACATATGTATAGTCTTTGTACTATTACTTTTTAAGTTTCTTTTAGTGTTATGGACATGTCGTTGATGTTATCTTTCATCACTGTGGCAGATGTCAAGTGAATCCGAGATGTTCATTAGGTATGCAGACGATGCTAGCCGACACACCCAGAGTGTTGCCTCCAAAGCTTGGATACTATTTACACCTCAAGGCCAGTTGTTATCTTTCAGAGGTATATGCTTAGGTGACACCAAAAATAATGTTGTCGAGTATAGTGTAGTGATTGAGTTGCTTCGTGACGCCTTGTCATTCGATATCTCTCATCTATGAGTCTATGTCGATGCTCAGCTGGTTGTGTCTCAGTTAAATAGAGTCTACCATGTGCATGATCCAACTTTACACCGACGATTCCTTAGGGTACATCTCTTAGAACAAAACTTTGATTATATTACATATTTTCATATTCCTAGGAGATTAAACCAAGTTACAGATACTCTAGCTAATCAAATTTTAGATTGGCATCTTGCACACATATGAAAGAACATTCACATAAACATGTAAATACATTTTTTGCACACATGATCCATAAGACACAAAGGACATAAAAATCCATATATAATCATATAGTCACCAGAGTACACAGATGGATGCAAGAGCCTCAAAAATAGGACCAATAACGAGTCACGGGGCTTATGCCCTCAAAAAATATATACAAGTAGTGCTCTCGACACGCGAGAATTCTAACTAAGATCAGGGCCGGTGGGCCCTGTTATACTGATCTAAAACGTTTGCCAAATTCGAAAACAAATGGACCCATGTCCGTGGTGCCCCCACTACATGAGGCTGCATAGACGGTGGCAGGTCCTCAATCTCTAGCATAGGGACCGTGCGCATGAGTGCAGTAAAGTTCTCAACTCGTCTTAGTACTCTCTCAGCCTTCCCGGCTGGAAGATCTCCTGCTGATGCTGGTCCCCCGACGGTGGCAGGGGTGACTCCTGGCCGAGGACGATGCCTGTTTCTCACATAATTAGCAGGTGGCACTGGTCCCATATCTGCACACAACAAATTCTTATCCGTCAAATACTCTGGTATAAAAAAAATGATATATATCAAAAACGACATAAAAATTACATATGCTTCACAAAAAAAAACAAAAAAAAAACAACTACAAAGATGGAGACTTACCCATCTCTTCTCGCTCCTCACCAGGAGGTATAGGTATCTCAGGATCTCTCAAAAATCAATCCCTGCATACGGGTAATCCTGAATAACTAGGGTTTGTCGTGACATCCATGCAAAGAAATAGTCGTCAAAGGACTCATTAGTCCTTACACCACCCTATCGTGGCAGCAATACTGCCCATCTACACACAGTAGGAAGAGAGGTTTGATGTCCTCGTACTACTACTCGAGGACTAAAACTCGGAACTCTCTCAAAGAAAAATGAACACAGAATGGTCCCAAACCCAAAGTTCCTATGTGTCCGCAAACGACAATCTGTCAACTGCCTCTTCATACACTAAAGAAATGTGGTACTCCAATAAAAAATTTGTGCATTCAAGCACTGGATGACACAGTTCATCTGTGCACGGGAGGCCTGATGTAAGGTCGCAGAACCAGTAATCCACCTAATGAGCAATACAATCGATTGCAGTGATAAGTCAGTGATCTTGCTTATGGGCAGATATGAGCTCAATCAGTTTGTCCCAGCCTCACAGTAAAGGGATATCAGTTCTGCTATGTTATGCGGCCCCACAGGAATAATCCAAAAATTGACTGGTTCCCCTCTTCTTGAGAGGCCAATCAAAAAGTATATATCCTCAGTGGTGGGCACCAACGATTGCCCCTCTAACATAAAATCCTCTACATCAGGATGCCAGTAGTCAACCAAGGCATTCAGTAGCCTCGGTTGTGCCCGCATAAAAGGACATAGGAAAAACTTGAGTAACCCACATTGCATCAAAGAAGCCACAGCATTGGGGTCTTCCCCGACCAACTCACTTACCTCTTCATGCTCTCTTTCACTCTAGTGGACATACATCCTGTAAAACACCAAGGTTCAGGAGAGTTAACCCTTGATTTTTAAACCTTTTTATTCAATAAGGGGGGTCGACGTGGGCTGTAGTAGTGACAGTTGCATGTACACGCGTGCACAGTTTAGCGACAACCCCTTCACCAAGTGGGGGATTGATTACACTACATGCAACCCTCCTTTAGCAAGGGGGCACCGCTATATCATTGTAGCTGTAGACTACTTCACAAAGTGGGTTGAAGATATGCCAACGTTTAAAGATGATGGAGAGACTGCAACTCTCTTTTTATTCAATCAGATAATAGCAAGGTTCAATTTCCCGAGGGAGATTTTCACTGACCATGGCAGTCACTTTCAGAACCAGATGATGAACGAGTTAACATCAAAGCTTGGGTTATGACAAGAACATTCATCACCCTACTACCCCCAAGAAAATGGTCAAGTAGAAGCTATAAACAAAACTCTTAAGACTATTTTATAGCGAACGATCAACTCAGCCAAGTCAAATTGGCATTTGATGTTATACTCGGCATTATGGGATTACCGAACGTCTGTTAAGACTACAACCGGTTTCTCACCTTTCCAACTCATTTACGGGCTGGAAGCAGTCTTGCCCATAGAATGTCAGATCCCGTCTCTAAAGATGGTAGTACAATTATTGCCAGACACTTCTCCACTTGAAGAACGATTAGTATACCTTGAGCAGCTCAATGAGCAGCGTCGTGATGCAGCCCTGGCCAATGAGGCTCACAAACTTAAAGTCAAGTGTCAGTATGATAGGTCTGTTTGTCCTCAGATTTTCTCTGAAGGCGACCTTGTCCTGGTCTATGACCAAGCTAAGGATCCCGTGGGGGCAGGAAAATTCAAACTCATGTGGTTCAGACCCTTCATCATAAAAGAGGTTTTAAAGAAGGGCTCTTATTGTTTGGTTGATTTTTAAGGGAATGCTTTGGTGGAGCCTAGAAATGGGCTCTACCTCAAGAAGTATTACTCATAGGCAGGTCATTGTGGGTAACTTTTTGTAACATATGTATAGTCTTTGTACTATTACTTTTTAAGTTTCTTTTAGTGTTATGGACATGTCGTTGATGTTATCTTTCATCATTGTGGCATATGTCAAGTGAATCCAAGATGTTCATTAGGTACACACACGGTGCTAGCCAACACACTCAGATTCTTGCCTCCACAGCTTGGATAATATTTACACCTCAAGGCTAGTTGTTATCTTTCGGAGGTATATGCTTAGGTGACACCACAAATAATGTTGCTGAGTATAGTGTAGTGATTGAGTTGCTTCGTGATGCCTTGTCATTCAATATCTCTCATCTCCGAGTCTATGTCGACGCTCAGCTGGTTGTGTCTCAGTTAAATAAAGTCTACCGTGTGCATGATCCAACTTTACACCGACGATTCCTTAGGGTACATCTCTTAGAACGAAACTTTGATTATATTACATATTTTCATATTCCTAGGAGATTAAACCAAGTTACAGATACTCTAGCTAATCAAATTTTAGATTGGCATGTTGCACACACATGAAAGAACATTCACATAAACATGTAAATACATTTTTTGCACACATGATCCATAAGACACAAAGGACATAAAAATCCATATATAATCATAAAGTCACCAGAGTACACAGATGGACGCAAGAGCCTCAAAAATAGGACCAATAACGAGTCACGGGGCTTATGCCCTCAAAAAATATATACAAGTAGTGCTCTCGACACGCGAGAAGTCTAACTAAGATCAGGGTTGGTGGGCCCTGTTATACTGATATACAACGTTTGCCAAATTCCAAAACAAATGGACCCATGTCCGTGGTGCCCCCACTACATGAGGCTGCATAGACGGTGGCAGGTCCTCAATCTGTACCATAGGGACCGTGCGAGTGAGTGCAGTAAAGTTCTCAACTCGTCTTAGTACTCTCTCAGCTTCCCTGGCTGGAAGATCTCCTACTGCTGCTGGTCCCTCGGTGGTGGAAGGGGTGACTCCTGGCCGAGGACGACGCCTGTTTCTCATATAATCAGTAGGTCGCACTGGTCCCATATCTGCACACAACAAATGCTTATCCGTCAAATACTCTGGTATAAAAAAAAATGATATATATCAAAAATGACATAAAAATTACATATGCTTCACAAAAGAAAACAAAAAAAAAACAACTACAAATATGGAGACTTACCCATCTCTCCTCGCTCCTCACCAGGAGTTACAGGTATCTCAGTATCTCTCAAAAATCAATCCCTGCATATGGGTAATCCTCGATAACTAGGGTCTGTCGTGACATCCAAGAAAAGAAATCGTCGTCAAAGGACTCATTAGTCCTTACACCACCCTGTCGTGACAGCAATACTGCCCATCTACACACAGTAGGAAGAGAGGCCTGATGTCCTCGTACTACTACTCGAGGACTAAAACTCAGAACTCTCTCAAAGAAAAATGAACACAGAATGGTCCCAAACCCAAAGTTCCTATGTGTCCGCAAATGACAATCTTTCAACTGCCTCTTCATACACTAAAGAAATGTGGTACTCCAATAAAAAATTTGTGCATTCAAGCACTAGACGACACAGTTCATCTGTGCACGAGAGGCTTGATGCAAGGCCACAGAACCAGTAATCCACCCAATGAGAAATACAATCGATTGCAGTGATAAGTCAGTGATCTTGCTTATGGGCAGCTTTGAGCTCGATCGGTTTGTCCCAGCCTCACAGTAAAGGGATATCATTTCCTCTATGTTATGCGGCCCCGCAGGAAACATCCAAAAATAGACTGGTTCCCCTCTCCTTGAGAGGCCAGTCAAAAAGTATATATCCTCGGTGGTGGGCACCAATGATTTCCCCTCTAACATAAAAGCCTCTGCATCAGGATGCCAGTAGTCAACCAAGGCATTCAGTAGCCTCGGTTGTGCCTGCATAAAAGGAGATAGGAAAAACTTGAGTAACCCACATTGCATCAAAGAAGCCACAACATTGGGGTCTTCCCCGACCAACTCACTTACCTCTTCATGCTCTCTTTCTCTCCAGTGGACATACATCCTGTAAAACACCAAGGTTCAGGAGAGTTAACCCTTGATTTTTAAACCTTTTTATTCAATAAGGGGGGTCCACGTGGGTTGTAGTAGTGACAGTTGCATGTACACGCGTGCGGAGTTTAGTGACAGCCGATGTGGACCTAGGGCTGACCTTTTAAAGGTCGATGCCCCCCCCCAAAATGAAACCCAATGCAAAAAGAAAGACTTAAAATGCAAGGTAGGGGAGTTTGTACTTATTTGGTCCAGACATAAGTTCATTTCGTCCACTGCAGCTCCCGGAATCACCACTTTTATCAAAGGGGGTCTTTTGGCTCCAGAGTCAATTTCCAAATCAGCAATAGTGATAATGAGCCACCAGCTTCTATTTATAGACTTTTTGGCCTATTTTTGTCATTTTTTTGGCCTCCCTTATCATTTTCTTTAAGCCAAAAATCATTTAGAGTGATTCAGGAGTTGCATGGGAAGGATATGATTGGGTATCGGGACAATTTTTTTTGAGTTTTGGGTATTTTTCGACGGTCTATGAATTTTTTTTTCTAGGGATCAACTTGAGCATATAGGTTAGGTTTCTACCCTGACTTTTGTATCTCGTTGTCTTTTTCCTTTGCCATAGGATTGATCCCATCAGGTTGTGACATGGAACCATCATAGTTGCTTTAAAGGTGTTGCGACTTGGTGGTAGAGCTTACCAGAACATGGATTCCCTAGGTAGATCCTGGTTGCATTATGGTGTCCATGCTGTCTCTAATCATTGTAGGCTTGAGAGTCCTTGTAGTTTTTCCTGATTATGAGTTTGAGCCTCATTTGCATGCTTCCTTTTTGCTCTTGACTTCATCCTAGGGACTCCCAAAAAACATTACGTGTCTTCTTTTAAGCCCCTTTTCAGACCCTCTAAACATGAAAAGATTGTCGAGCGATCTTGTGGCCTTTCACGCTCGTTAAACTGAAATTTGAAATCATGTCTATCTGGCGGTAGTTTACTCCTTTTTCGGTCCGGACGGTCAACTGTACGAACAAAGGTATACTCTATGGAACTTCAGTTCTCTAGAAGAGTACTCTCAAGTATAATTTTAACCCTTTTTCGGGCCTGAGGGACTAAATTTACGAAAAAGGAACCCCCACGAAGTCCATAGTTAATCTCTTTTTAGACTCCCTAAAATTGAAAAGATCGTCGAGTGACATTATTCTTTCACACTCGTTAAACTGGTCCAGAAGAACATTCCTGACGGAGTCCATAGTTAAGCTTTTTTCAAACTCCTTAAAAATAAAAAAATGGCCGAGTGATCTTGTCTTTATCACACTCGTTAAAATGGTTTTGAATAGACGTCTTGTCGGTGCTAGTTTACCCCTTTTTCAAACTGACTAGACTATCCTCGAAAAAGGTACCCCAATGGAGTCTCCTTTTACATTTTTTCAGACTCTCTAAAAATGAAAAACCACAGAGCTTACCTTCTCTGGGCTCGTTAAACTTACATCGAAGGACGTTACCATTGTGTGTTTTGTTAACAACGTTTGCATACGTTATCCACCAGCCTTGTAGCATTTTGCTTCTGCGTTTTAACACCCTTGGAACCTAGAGGATTTTTCCCAAGTATCTTTATTCTGAACATCAGTCTTGTCCTTGCGCCTTGAAATTTTATGTTTGTAACACTCGTTCCTCCATTGTAACGTAACATTCCTTTATTATTTTTTCCAAAATTATTGAAAAAGACAAAAAAAATCAAATATACCCCAAAAAGAGGAAGGGAAAAGTATTTTCTTTATTGGCAGCATAATGAGTCGCCCTTGGATAAAGCAAATCTGTCCGTTTGTTCGTCAAACTATGGGATGTAATACGACCTTAGGAAGCTGTTCTCGCTACATAGAGTTGTGTCCTCCTCCGTTTGGTTATTCTTCCAAACATATGTAGAGTTTGCGTTGCCTCTTGCTTCGTAAACTTATGATTAATGCCATGCTTCCTAAGTCTCATCATTTGTCGTGCTGTTGTCCAAGGGAAGTTTCTACCAAGCCTAAGTCGGCCCCTCTGCAATTTGTCTCTTGCCTGCATACCCGACCATCTTGAATGTCCAATCAAGTCCTTGTTCGAAATCAATGAAGCCTTCAGTCTGATCATCAAGATTGTCTAGTCCATGACCAACGATCCGTCGAAGACCTCTGGGTAGTGAAGTCGTACACTCATATTACACTCCTACCTTGAGTTTTGAAGATTTTGAAGTTGTTTCTCGAGCTCTGAAGATCTCATCTCTAGCCATCAGGCCATATCAGCTTCTAGAAGATGGATACTCTATATGTATATCTTTTTGATTTCGAGATGTAGCTCCACTGTGTATTGTTCATGGCTACACTTTATATAGTTATTTGACATGGATCTACAGTGTATTTGATTGGTAGCCATGATTCTATTTTATCCCAAGCATGGGTATGCCTGCCTCGATGAGACATTTGTTATTTTGTAGACGGCACCTCCCAGTTCCTGGTCCTTGGGCTCACTTGTTCGGCACATCGGTAAAGATTGGTAATGTATTTCATCCATCAGATGCTCTTATGACCTCACACATTAGGGGGCATCTGTTATAACCCTAATTTGCACCATACATGCTTACTTGGCATCAGGCCATCTCAGATCCCTTTTTTGCCAAAGCACTGCTGAACAACTCTTTAAAAAACCTCTTTTATAAGGGCCCATGCGCCCTACTCCATTACTGCATGCGTGTACACACTAGTTTCCCTAAAACAACCCATGTGGACCGACAAAAGCACGAAAAAAGGAAAGTTGCCGACGGAGCACAAAACTTTGGGTGAGTTAACTGAAACTCTCGGCCATGCATGGCCGAGGGTTCGTCCAAATACCTAGCTTATTCTAGCCTATAAAAGAAGGGTTAGGGGTACCATTAGGAGGAGAAGAGGAGTAAAGAAACTCTGCCCAATTGCATATTCCCATTGTCCCAACCCTTTAGCCATCCTTGTGCAAAGAGAGATACAAAGTAAAGAAGTTGGAGGACAGTTGAAAGAGGATCTCGGGATCAGGTTCATGGAGCAGTGGCTGGTCTTGACATTGTAAGTTGATTCATTAAAGTTAAATAATAAAGAAATGCTTTTCCCATCCCACTTTATGAGTTCTTCATAGTTTGTTGAGTACATGTTTGAATCTCTAACCCATTAGTCTATAGGTAAAATGCATGTGTAGTTTGTTGCTTGTTTTGTATGCAGGCCAGCCTTGGGAGGAGAGCTGCCAACAAGAGATCAAGCGTGAAGAAGGATCGACATCGAATGTTCGGAACAAGGTATGTTGATCTAAACATGTATTTTCTAAAAAGGAATGGGGTTTAAGTCTGGGAACGAAGGTAGAAAGTAGATTTCTTTTGGTCATATCTGCATGCACAAGATAACCCTAAGTGCTAGTCCATAGCGGGATTTCCCACCACAACAACAGGTGCTTTAGTTAGTCCCTTCTTGATTTGATTGAAGGATTCTCTAGACTCAACAATCCATTTTTCTTCATTCCCCTTCCTGAGCATGGTTGTGATATGCTTCACCAATTCAACAAAATTTGAAACAAGCCTTCTCAGAAAATTGATTTTGCCCAAGAAGGAATGAACTTCTTTCTTGGATCTAGGAAATGATAAAGCTTGAATAGATTCTACCCTTCTTGAATCAATCCTAACCCCCTTAGCCGTTACAATGTGTCCCAACAAATTTCCTTCCTGCATGGCAAATAAATACTTCTTGGGATCTAGGGAGAGACCAAACCTTCTGCATTTCGAGGAGACCTTTCTCATATGTTCACAATGTTCTTTATTATATTTGAAGAAGACTGTTATATCATCCAGATAGATGACCACAAATTTTTCTCTTTCTCCAATGAAGGCGATGTCCATGGCTCGTTGGAAGGTTGCTCCTACATTCATCAATCCAAAGGGAATTTTTGCATACATGAACGTGCCCCAAGGAGTGGTGAAGGATGTCTTTTCTTTGTCTTCAGACTGGACAGAGATCTGATTCTAGCCAGAAAAGCCACCAATCATGTAGATCCTAGATGCACTTGTCACCCTCTACAATATGTGTTCCATCTTTGGCAAAGGGTAATTTTCCTTCTTAGAGCTTCTTTTCAGATTCTTGAAATCAACACAGAGTTTGATTTCTCCACTCTTTTTCCTTACTGGAACCAAGTTGGCCACCCATTTAGAAAATCTCAAAGGGACAATGATTTGGGCATCCAATAGCTTCTTTACCTCTCTTTCCATAATAGCCAACAATATAGGATTTATTTGTCTTAATTTCTGCCTAAATGGTTTGGCCTCTTCTTTCAATGGGATCTTATGCTCAATGACGTTTGTGTCGTATTTTCTGAGGTATTCATAGGTCCAGGAAAACACATCAGCAAATTATTTTAATAACTTAGTATACTTGGCTCTCTACTCCCTTGACAAGCTGCTTGACAACTTGACAAACTTTGGATCCTCCTCTGTACCAATATTGCATTCAGCTACATAAGCATCCTCAGTTGGGCCTTTAAACTTTACTGCCACATCGTTCCCATCGAACAATCTTTCTAAAGGAACTAGTCCCTTTGGAATGTGGTTGCTAGGTAGCTAAACAATATGTTGATTAGCAATTTTATTTAAAAATACATCAGCGTGAGGGTCACCTTCGGAATCATGATCCTGATCAATGTGTAATGCAGAGAACTCATCAACAGACTCAAGAAATTTTCTTATCTCAAGATCATCCTCGAACACCTTCCAATGCTTGATATTGTCAGGTACAGAGGGCCTATATTTTACCTCAACATCAGACCTGAGCTTAGGTGGCAACGAGATTTTGAGATGGCTCGCTGAGATAGCCAAAGAATCAACCATAGTATTCTCTTCTCTTGGAATAAAGGAAATGTTGAAAGTTGAGAAGAAATTGTCAATTAGGTCCCACACCTCATTTCTGTAAGTCTTAAGACTAAGGTGCTTGGCTTGATAAATATTTTAGACCTGATGAACAATTAGTTCAGCATCTCCAAATACTACTATCTCTTCAATTCCCATGTCTTTCGCAGCCCTTAAACCCAAAACAAGAGCCTCATACTCTACCACATTGTTGGTAGCTTCAAATTCTAGTTTATAGGACAAAGGTATAGCCTCTTGAGAAGGTGACACAAAAACCACTCCAGCACCATCCCCTTCCTAAGAAGAGGCTTCGTCGAATAACATCTTCCACACAAAGGTAGTTGGGGGAGGTATTTCATGAAAATAAATGGGTTGCTTTCTGATTTCAAGAGGAGCCTCAGGAGCATTTGCGAGCTGCAATATGCTGGATCCTAAGTCAATGCTCAAAAAAAAAATAGGATGGTTGATGGGGTTTGCTTCATCACTGATGATCTAGGCAAGGTGTGCTTCCATGTAAAGTCTCCTTTGTTCACCCTAGAACACAGGAATGGTGGCATATGAAAGGTCCATCTGCAAGGTTCCCCCCAGTCTCTTTATCCAAGATCTAGATAGGAGCATTCCAAACTTTGGGCGAAAATCAACCACTATGATATCTATGATTACACTCTTCATTGGCAGTTGGAACAAGGACACAACCAGGTCCTTGATAACCCCAAGACACTTCACCTTCCTAGAATCGAAAGAATACAGGTCATGGTAGGTTTTTGTAACTTCCAACCTGAGTTCTTACATGACAAACTTAGGTATAAGATTGTGGGATGCTCCTGAATCCATCAAGCAATTATGCAACACCTTATCATGGATGTTCAATGAAGTGTAGAAGGGAGGAGAGGAATCATCTCTATCTTCTACTAAAGGTCCTAATATGACGGATGGATTTTCATCTTGAAAATTGACTGAGTCTGTGAGATTAATTGTGGGTTCAAGCATCAACATCTTAGAGAGGCTTCTTTTGAAATCTTCATGCTTAACCATCACTAAAAGGGGTACAGGGATCCTAATATTCTAAACCTCATGTTCAAAATTAAAAGGGGATGTAGGCTTTAGGATGTCTTTCACTTCTTGGACATGAGTTATGGCCACTTGAGAAGGGGTTCAAAGTTTCTTACCTTCACTGTCGTCTGCTACATCTTCAACAAGTTTCTCTGCTCTGGTAGGTTGATCAAGAACACCGATCTTTCCTTCTTTCTTCTTAGACCTGAGGTTATACCTGTTTGGGTTGCTACTGTCCCTTTCCCCTTTGCTCAGCTCATTGAGATGATTGTCCACGAGAGATTCCTTGTATGCAGACTGAGTTAAGTGAGGAAAAGAGGAGGTGTCCCCAAGACAATGGATTTCAGGATCAAGGTCTTCATCCCCTTCTTCTTTATCAGCAACAAGATTATTTTGGAGAGGGGTCTGGATTTTCTGATCATCTCTATCTCTGCTCCTCTGGTCTCTTTGGATAATCTGAGGAGTATTGTTAGGCCTCCTATAGTTACCTCTGCTATCAACATTTTGGGGATTTCTATATCCCTGCCTTCCTTCTAATTCGATATTTTCCATTCTAGCAGAGAGTGACTTTAGTATCTTGGTCATTTCATCTGTTTGAGGGGGGGCAATAGAGGAACTAGAAGTCAGGGTTTCAGACTTACCTCTTCCCATGTCTCTATCAACTTTTCCCCCAAGTTTGTCAGCCGCCAATATATTAGATTCTACTTCACGGGCTACATCTTGCATATGAGCCAAATAGGTAGCTCTTCTTTCTCTCAATGGTAGGCAAACGTCAGGGCTAAAAGCATTAACATAAGTCATTTTGGCAGAGATTTCTATGGTCCTAACTTCAGTTGGAATATTTTTATACATTTTATTAAATCTCTTCGAGAAGTCTGAAACAGATTCCCCCTCCTCTCTCTTAAGTGCCCCAAATTATGTAATATAATAAAGGAGATATTTTTTATTTCCCCAGTGCCTTAAGAAGGAATCATCTAGAGCAACAATACCATCAATAGATCTGGGAGGAAAGTCCTTAAACCAATCCCTGGCATCGCCATCAAGACTCTGCACAAAAACTCTCATCCACACATCTTCATTTTCGATGGCATGAATCTCTGCAAATATATAAAAGGATGAAAGGTGCTCTTCTGTAGTCACATCTCCCTCCCCTATGAATTGGGGCATGTACTTAAGGTAATATGTGTCTGGGAGAGCATTCATAGGCTGAGGTTAAACTAGGGGGCGTATCTAGCAGCCAATATCTCAGCCATCATGTTCCTAGGAGGATTAGCACCTGCCATTTGGACATGAACTGGAGGAGAACCAAGAGGAGATGGATTTTGGACATGTGAGGTTGGGGATATGCTTCTGGGAGAAAAAGGAAACAACAAAGGATTTGGAGAAAAAGCCGCAGGGCTTGAGGGAACAAAGGTTTCCCTCTTTGTCAAAAAAACAACTGTAATAGGAGGAGGAGTAGTGAAACTGGGAGAGGGGAAATCAACAGGAAAACTCCCAAAATTTAAAATTCTAGAAGCTACAATAGATGGTGTAATAGGAAAATGAGAAATAACTACTATAGTTGCTATAGGAGGATAGTGAAAATCATCAAAAATACCTGGTTCAACAACAAAAGTAACTTCCTGAAGGGTCTGTAGTCTTCTGATAATTTTCTCTGGGTCAGCTTCAGGTGTTTCTAAAGGTAGTTGTGGAGTAGACCTCGTGTGTCTGCCTCTGGAAACCACAACTGAAACAATGGAGGCGTAACAGTGGAGTCGCCAGGTGCACAGTTACAATATTCAATGTACCGAGTTTTGATGCACCTTTAGAATCAGTAAGATTTGTCGTTCAATCCCAGGGAAAATATTCAATTTGTCCCCGACAACAACGCCATAAATGTTATCACTAGAAGTCACCTCTGGACTGCATCGAAGGTAAGACCAGTACCCATCATAATTTTTATGTCATGGGTTGGTTTTTAAAGAGGTCAAATGTTCACATACTCGAGATGATATCATTTTAACTTAGGAAACTGGACTAGCATGCACAAGCGATGAGGTCTGGAATCAACTTCAGTAAATAAGTCAGAGTAAGGGTGAGTAGGAGGAAGACTTTGGTGAGAAAATGTAGAGGCACGCCATGAACATCAGGTCTTTCAGCAGCCTAAGGAAGAAAAAATCAAACATAAGATCTTCTTGGGTTCCAATTTTAATGAAACTGAAAGAAATCATGACAACATTATAATTGAACATTCATCATAACACAATCACGGCAATTCATGTGAATCAGTCTTTCATGAACTCTCTCAGTATCAGAGGCAAATAAGATGGAGAAAGAAATATGACTTAGATTAATCAAGAAATCTCATATCACAATACATAACCATAGGGCTAGAGACTTCACTAAAACTTTACAATACGAGAGCTCAGCTCTACCATCGACCCTAACAAAATATCAAAACTGAGTATTTATACTTAGAACAACTTGCCACCACCGAGAGTGTGACCTGGCTACTACAATCAAGGCTTTGCGTCTGCATCCTCTTTGTTGGACAATTGAGAGGGGGGGTGAATCAGTTGTCACCGTGCTTAAACAATTATGCTTCTTTTAAAATATTTACAAGGCACTCAATGATGATCACAATAATGCAGGGAAATAGACAATGGCACATTCAGCATCAGTCACATATATGAGAAACACAGAGACAAATATTTCCCGAGGAAACCCATATAGGGTAAAAACCTCTTTTTCTTTATATGATAAGTAATAGTTACATTCTTTACATTGTCATACACATGAGAANGTTGAACATTATATCACTGTAATGTTCAACAATGGCTTACCAGACTCATCACTGTTCTGCTGCATTTCGTTGCTCTGTCTGCCTCACTGCCTTCCTGCACACATGACTTGTGCTGTTTGTTCTTCTACTTTTTATGATCTATGCGCCATTCCTCTTCAATGCACCTTTTGTCTTATGTGCATTTGAGTTGCTGCACTCCACCTCCTTATTTACAAATCTATCACTCACAACAACAACAACAACCCCATCTCTTCTCTGTACTGTGTACTTATGGCTTGTGTGCACCTTGTGCATGTAATGCACACAATACCTCTGCATACTCACACCACATCGATATCCTCCACCTCTCAAGTGCTCTGCCTAATCATCACAACTCTTCATCTTCTATAGTGGTTCCCACCACAGGTCCAACATCACTGGGTGTTATGCCGAGATTTCTTTTTCTCTCTGGCAGTTGAGACTCTTCGTCATCTCTGTTACAGTCAAGCTCACCCTCTTTGTTTCAGCTACAGGCTCCAACCCTCTTCCAGCTGTCAATCACCCCTATGACCTATCTTCATCCCATTGGAAGATTCCCAGAGACTCTTCAGCTCCTCTGGAAGAAACCATCAATGGTTTCTAGCAGTTACACTGTGAGGAGCAAGATTAGCCCTCCAATTATTCTCAAATTCACTTGCACCGTTGGATTAACTTTGAAGGGTACTGTCGTTATTTACCCGTTTCACACTTTCGCAATTTGGAGATTCTACGATGAGACATCTTGACTCTCCATGTCACGAGCTCTAAAAAGGAGCTTGGCTGCTCTAGCTCCCTCCTCTACATGACCATAGGCGGTGACCACCGGTTACAGCGACAATTCACCTTTTTGGTATTTCGGCATTCGTACGATCCAGTGTCTCGACACTCCTAGACACGATTCCTAAAATTCTGAGGTAGAGCTCATCTGCACTAGGTCCTTCCTCCATGTGACCACACGCGGTGACCACAGGCTGCGCTAAAAGGTGCTTCGAACTCATGATCTTCATCGACCCTGATCGACGTTCCATGATCTTGATGAATCAACGGTCCAGATCTTTTCAAGATCTCGCATCTCGTTGTTCCTTAGATGGAGGTTCTCGTCACTCCAAGTCACGATAGGCGAGACTCCAATATGGAGCTTAGATCAACGATCCAGAATCTTGGTGTATTGACGGTCCATATCTCATCATGAATTCGCATCTCGCAATTCCTTAGATGGAGGTTCTCATCACTCCAATTCGCGATAGGCAAGACTCAGAGATGGAGCTTAGATCAACGGTCCAGAATTTTGGTGTATTGACTTACATGTGTCCCATCGTGAATTTGCATCTCGCAATTCCTTAGATGGAGGTTCTCGTCACTCCAAGTCGCGATAGGCGAGACTCTGAGATGGAGCTTAGATCAACGGTCCAGAATCTTGGTGTATTGATGGTCCAGATCTCATCATGAATTCGCATCTTGCAATTCCTGTGATGAAGGGTCTCATCACTCCAAGTCACGATAGCCAAGACTGCGAGATTGTTTCGCGATTTCACATATCACAATTTTGAACCTCTTTCCTTTAGATTTCCCGATCTGCGAAACTCCGAAATGGAGTCTTTGTGGTGCTCTAATCTTTTGCCATGCGTCCATCCTCGATCAATCCTGGATCCAACATTTCAGGTCATTTGTCCATTTTGCATTTCGTGAGTTGGAAGGATAGAGAAATTTTAAAGAACGTGTAGGTTCTTCCCGATCCAACGATGGTCAGAACTTATGCTCAGATCTGATGCTTGAGATTTGTCCTTCTCTTCTGTGCATTCTTCTTGTCTACAATTTGATCTGACCGTCCTCCTTCTTTCGGGAAATTAAATGGGATCCAACGATCACTGACGCTTCTCCTCCTGAGCTTAGGCACTGTGTTCGAATCTACAGTAATTCCTCTTGAGCTTACTTTGTCCTTGTTTTTCCTTCATTGCATACTCTGATCTTTCCATTAGTGACAAGCACATACTGCCTGTAAAGCATGCCAACCATCCTCTGCACTATCTCTTCTGATCTTATCGAGCTTTCTCTACAATGTCTTCCCAAAATACTTCTGGTGCCTGCCTGTTACATTCTTCCTATACTCAAGCCATCATCGCTATTGTACTTGCCATCAATAACAAGCATACGCTGCCTGTAGAACATGACAACAATCTCCCCCTTTGGCATTGATGGAAACAAAGGCACCCGAATTCTTTTCTCCCCATTTGACATCAATGTCAAAGAGAGCATGCTCCCCCTGAGCTGTTGCAGTATTTTTAGGAGGTATTAGATATTCAATCAATCAATACAAAACTCCCCCTAACAGGATGAACTTTCTTAGATGTCAGATGGGATGAAACCCAACTTCTGTCGGAGATAATCAAATGGTGTCTTGGCTAGCGGTTTAGTAAAGATGTCTGCTATCTGTTCTATGGAAGGGATATAATTCAACTAAACAACTCTGTTTGTGACTTGTTCTCTGAGAAAATGCTATTTTATTGGGATATTCTTAGTCTTGGAATGAAGAACAAGATTCTTGGAGACAATAATGGCACTAGTGTTATCACAGTGAATTATAATCGAATCAGTATAGTTTACCTTCAAATCTGCAAGAGTTTGAATCATCCACAAGATCTGAGTACAACAAGTAGCAACAACAATGTACTCTACTTCTGTAGTTGATAAGGAAATAGACCCCTGTTTCTTACTAATCCATGCTACCAACGAGTCTCCCAGGAAGAAATCACCTCCACTAGTGCTCTTTCTTTCATCTACACAATTTGCCCAATCTACATCTGAATAAGCAGTTAACTGAAAATTCTGATTTCTAGGATACCACAGACCATAAGTCATTGTTCCCTTCAAGTATTTGAATATCCTTTTGACAGCTACCAAATGACTTTGTTTAGGAGCAGACTGATAATGACCTACCATTCCAACAACTTGCATTATATCAGGACGGGATGCTGTGA
The DNA here is from genome assembly GCA_010110895.2 of Picea sitchensis. Classification (NCBI taxonomy): domain Eukaryota; kingdom Viridiplantae; phylum Streptophyta; class Pinopsida; order Pinales; family Pinaceae; genus Picea; species Picea sitchensis. The sequence goes on along the minus strand of SNQJ01S0034419.1, from coordinate 21,325 downwards.
TGTACAAAAGACTGCCTATCATTGATCGATATGTCCTTTGATCAACATCGAGTGAAATGTCATCTTTACTGAGCTTGCAACCAACCACCATAGGTGTACTAAAAGGAGAGGAGTCCTCCATCTGAAATTTATTCAACATCTCTT
>SNQJ01S0034419.1:0-10216 GCA_010110895.2 Picea sitchensis | reverse complement strand
GCTTGAGGGTAACTTTTTGATGCAGGGATTTTGAGGAGCAACATGTGTTTTTGGCCATTTCTCATATTTTGAGAGGCATTTTTCTCATGTTTTTGAGAGGAGTTTGATGAGGCATGTATGAATCTGAGCAAGGAGGTCTTTCATAGTAGATCTGAAGAATGTTTTGTAACATCAAAGAGCCAATGTAAAGAGAACTTGAGCATTTGAAGAGCAATAAAGAGGTCCTCCACTTGAAAGTGGGCCCGAAGACGTAGCCAATGATTGATGAACTCCGTTAACAAGTTCTTGTCTCTATTTATATTTCTTGTTTTCTATTCTCTTCTATTAATTTGCAACATGGTTTATGATGGATGATCTCTTTAATCATTAATAAGCATTAAGTAAAAGTCATAATTGATATTCTGCAACAGTTAGTAAAGTTTATGTATTTCACATTCTTATCGATCTGATGCATAAAGTACATTAAACTTAACTTGCAATTTGTCAGTAAAATGTCACATTTTTGGATCAAGAGGCGTGAAGCGCCGAAGCATCGAATTCCTCCACAGATGATATAGGAGAAAGAGCATAAGTCTAGTCATGGGATCGTACAGTGGATGGTCTTCCACCATGGAGGAAGGAACTTGGAACTAGCACGTGTGAGGTGGATTCACGTGGGGGCCACGTGGTCCTCAACCAATGAGTGCCCAAAGAACTTTGGAGAGATATATCCACCAGTTATGGGCTCAGGTTTGAGCATGGAGACCATGGTTGGAAAACTCTGGACGAGCATAGTGTGGTAGAGACCCCGAATGAAGGATTTGATCACTTAAGGAGAACAAAATTTTGAGGCCCCATCCCTAGGAAATCTACTCAGAGGTCAGGTGTGTTACACTAACATAACAAGTATTTACTTCTACCCCTCAACCCTTAACCAACAAGTGACACATCCAACAACTAAAATCTAACAAGTATCGCACACACAAAGAGTATTGGAAAATTTTAGTAGAGCTTTGTTACTATATTCATCCTCCCCTTTTTACAATGCCAACCCTCTTATTTATAAAGGAGAGGTGAAGGCTTAGGGTTAGGTCACCAGATACTTGTCACTTTTGGAAAAGTGACAAGTGGACCAACCCTAAAGTCTTTTTGTCTTTTTACCAAAAAGTAATCTTATCCTAAAAGGGAATATCATCCAAAAGGGAATCTTATCCAAAAGGGATCAAAACAAATCTGATTTGACCTCTTAATTAAAATGTATACATACCAAAAATAAAATCATGCGAGACTACATATTACAAAAATTCATTTTTGAAATAATGACAGAATCAATATGCCACATCACCATTTGCCTTGGGATTTGTGCCATCCCAAAGGCTCTTTGACTGCTTACATGTTTTGCAGCTGTAGGTGAGGTGATTTAGGACAATTCCAGGCTATCCATGGTTGTTGGATTCATCAGGATGAGGCCCCAAGGTGTGGGAAAATTACAGAGTTTATTAGGAGGGCAAGGGGACTTTGGGATTTGATCATTGTATGTAAGGAAATGCCCGTTGTTCAGTCACTTTTCAAACCTAATTATAACCCCCCTTTGATTCCTATAATTTTCCTTGCAAGCTGGCCGAAGCATGGCTTCGATTTGGGTTTGTTTCGGTGAAGGGACCTCCTGGGCCTAAACCTTGAGAGGATTTTCCCCTATACCAAACAACCACAAAACTTTTCTTTATTTTTTCCATGTTGTAGCTTTGTCTGTTATCTTCTGCTGCCTTTTGTTTGGAGCAAATCCGACTCTGGATGAATAATATATGGCCCCGGAAAGGTATGAGGGAAGGAGTCGGTCGAGAAATTGATCAGGGAAAAATTTGAAATTGGGGAAACATTCTAGGCTGGACACCAGAATTGAAAGGCTGCTACAGCCTGCATACCTGTAGCTGAAATGATTTTTCCTCATCCGACCCAATTTTTCCTCGGAGACCCACAATTAGGGAAATGGATTGGCCGAGTCTTTGAACAAAAGCTTGGTCAGAATCATCAAAAAATTATTGCAGGAGAATAAAAGGGCGTGGCAAAAAAAGCTCATTCATGCACTATGGGCCGACAGGATATCCCCAAAGAGATCTATTGCCACATCTCCTTTCTATATCATTTATTGTACATAAGCTATCTTTCCTATTGCATTGGGATTGCTGGTAATGAAATTGTTACAGGAGCAAGAAGCAGAAACGAATGTCAGTCGGAGAAGGGATGATGAAATCATCAGCGTACAACAGACCAGAAAAAGGGCCTTCAATAACACTCAGCTATGTCAAGACAAGATCAAGGAAGCTTTTGACAGACATACCAAAACGGATGACTTCGAACCTGGAGACTGGGTACTAAGATGGGACGCCAGGAATGAAGATAAAGGTAAACGTGGGAAATTTGACCACCTATGGCTGGGCCCGTTCAAAATTGCATCTTACTGTGGGAGCAATGCCTATCTGTTAGAATAAAGTAATGGAGAGCTCGCTGGAGGAGGGCCTGTAAATGGTAGGTTCCTCAAGCATTAGATTGTTTGAAAGATCATCACCCCACCATTCATTGTATATAATCATTTAACTTTTTCCTTTAAATCATGAAAGACTGAAATAAAACAACATGGTTGAAGCCCGAGGTGAAGGCCCTGAGCCGTGCTGAGTAGGTTTTAAGTTTTTGAATAAATATCAACAGATTCAAATCACATTGAGGGATCACAGCCCAATGGGTAGGCACTTAGTCTACAGTTCTTTGCTGCCTAACAGGGAGGATAGCATCCCTAGTTGGAGCCAATGTTATCACTATAACAATTTTTAGATGGTATCTGAGTTTCAGAATTTTAGTGAAATATTATATCACCAAGGAGGTATGATAACTCAGAGGACCCGACTATATCTGGCGACGTATGGACAGAATAGCGGAGATGTGAAGAGTAGGAATCGACAGACCATCGATCATGAAAGTGGCTCGGATCAACGGCTGAGGCACATATTGGGGATTTAACTTGCATGAAGATTAAACAATCGATGATGGGCCGGGGAAAACCATCGCAGTTTCATCATGGGATGCTTGGTGCCTATAGAGGTACATCGAGGAAAAAAGAAGTTTGACTAAAACTACTTCCTCCAACCCCTGATGCCAAAGCCACTGGGTAAATGTGGACCGTAGATCCTAAATCATCTCGGATCAACAACTAAAGCACATATCGGAGATTTGAGTAGCACGAGGATTAATCGATGGAGGGTGGACCAGGGAAAACAACCATGGTTTAAATCATGGACACATGGTGCCCTCAGAGGCACATCGGGGTGAAAAGCGGTCCACCCAAAATCATTTTTTCAAACCCACGATGTCAATAGATACCTGTAAAAGGAGAAACCCCCCAACATTATTCTATGACAATTTGAAGCATCAAAACGTTCAGAAATTTGGCGCAAAGCTTCCATTCAAATTTCAAAGCTCAGAACTGAACCAGACTAGTTTTTCTTTCATCACTTAACATGTATTCTTCACCATGGCTACCAATCCTTTTTTTATCCATGAGTAAACAAGATATATCCTCCAGGGAGGAAGCCCTAATTGACAGAGATTTTGATGTTTTTGAAAAAAAGACAATGGTCTCACCCATTTCTGTGTCTAGATCGAATTTGTTGAACAATGTCAGAATGCACATGCCTTTCCTCGAAGCAACTCAAGCCTCCATCACCCCTTACTTCGTAGAAACGATATTTCCATTCCCCGAATTTGTAAGCTGGTGTGCAAAGCGATATTCTCAGGGAGAAAGAGTCATCCTGAATAAATTAGAGTCAGAGGTTCTATGTAAAGTAGATGGTCCATCACTCCGGCACACTCTCAATATACCAGATGCCTCCCCCACAGTGTCTGAGCCCTTCGAGGAACATAAAATGATCATGATTTACAGAGAATGCTTGCCCAAAGTTAAAACCTTATTTCTGTAGACCATAGTCAAGCCAGAACATCATTCAGAGAGTCTATCATTACCTACCAGCGTAAGCATCATGATCATCAAAGTCCAGTGGTCTTGTTCTCCGCTAAGTCAAATTTTAGGGTTAGACAATGACAGGTTTTTGGTATAGGTCATGTTAGGTTTCCTATTGATTTAATTTCTATCTGGTCAATCAGTTTGTGTCAGTTTTGACAAATTTATTGTAGAGAATATACATCAACATCTGGTTAACTTCAGCTCGTTGAGACACTTCAGATACTATTCTCACTTGCTGAGAATGTTTCTGGAATCCAACAAAACCAAATTTTCCGAGACTGCATTTATTTTGACCGAGTGTAAAAGGATCACCATGCTCATTTTCATCAACAAGATTATGTCCAGGGTATACAGTCTCATTTTTGGTTCAGATCTGGCAAGAGTTCTAGAAGAAATGAAAAGCCCATTACAGCCAAATCCAGAGAACATGGTAGGAGACTGGGTGCTATTCACACAATCCACCGTGATTTGGGTATATGGATACCAGGAAGGACCTCATATTTTACCAGTTTTTCTGACTCCCATGATCTTTGCTTTAGAGTTCACAAGGAAAAGAATTATCTCAGAGACTGAACATTTTCTGAAAGAACACAAGGCTTCTAATCTAAAATTTCCTTTCATGATAGGTCCCTTTACGGTGAAGAATAAATCTTGTTTTCCCCAGATTCAATCCAAGCTCAGTGAATTTAGTTTCGCCCAGTTACAATGGAGAAGATGTGATCCGCATCAGATCATATCAAAGATAAGATTGGAAAGTAGACAAGGTCTCTATGAACATGAACATGATGAATGATTCGATAAGTTGGCCAATCTAGAGACTTATGCAAAGATGGAGGTCACCATGCAGCATGATCAAACAAAGCGAACAAAACCAACTTCTCAGCAGAGCCCATCACAAAAACCTTCACCTAGGTTGGTTTTCAAAGCTCCTAAAATGAGCATCTACAATAAAAGAAGCAGTTCGAAAGCCCTAGGTGCTAGTAGCCAGCAAGAAACTCTCAAGAAAATGAGAGTCACATCACCCTCTCAAGTGATTGACTTGGAAGAGGAAGAATCAAAAGGGAAAACATGCATGGAGATGGTGGAGACTACAACTAAGAGTGAAGAAACCAATATAGAAAGCAAGCCACAAAATGAAAGCAACACAAAGGGTTTCAGCAATAGAAAATGTATTTAGCGAGACACCTGGGGTGGTTTATCAGTCCAAGGAAGATTTGATGAACCAATACACTGTGAAGGGAAGTATGGCCAACAACGAAATAAGGGACCTTTTACCCGAAGTAGAAGGGACTTCCCCAGCGTAAGCCTCACTTACTCTCAGTCAGAGATGTCGAGAAAAAGGAATTTAACATTGCAGTGGCTGATGATGATAAGGTATCCAAGATCAAAATGCACTATGAAAACATTGCTACTCCCGATAAAGTGAAATTACATAGGAATGTTAGTGACATGTTATATTTCGATTACCTGAGTTTAGCCCTAAAGGTTGCAATATTAACAACATATGCATCAAAACTAAATGGACAATTGAAACAGGAAAAAGTGTCCAGCAAAGCCTAGATGACACAAGTGAAAAGGATAGAGTCTGAAGGTCCCTAGTGGTTGAAAGCGTCTTTGGATGAAAAGGACAAGATGATCCAAAGTCTAAAGAAAAATCTGAAGATGTCACCTACATATCATCCAAAGACAACATAATTGACTGTTTTGGAATAGGAAAAGGAAACATTTAGACAAGAGGCACTCAATTACAAGGCTAAAGTGCTGTAATTGGAGAAAGAGAAAGAGAATTGGTCGCAAACGCAGGCAATGACATCAGACATGGAAATCATTGTACTTTCTAATATAGAGGCTGGATCAAGCACTGAGGGGATAGTCCAAGCTATGTCCCAGGTGAGATTAAAAATAGGTGGGATCAAGATTCTCAAAGAGAACATGGAAAAGTTGAAACAAGAGATGAATGCGAAGGATGATAAGATGGCTCAAATCCATAGAGAAAATCAAGATTTGCAGGAGAGAGTGAGCAAGCTAAAATCCAGGTTAAAGGGAAAGACGTTATTGCAAGGAGCCAAACATGTAATATGGGATGCTATCGCTGCAGAGATTGCTAAATTCAGGGTTTATCTGAATTTTATCAATGAAAAAGATACCATGGCTGCTACAGCTCGGAACAGATGCACTATTAGCAAAGAAGCCCTTGGATTGGGCCCAAAATGTTATTGACTTACTGAATGTTGTACCAATTGCTAACCTTCAAACCATCGGTGTGAAAGATAGGACCACATTGATCATTTCAGCCAGGAGAATCATTTCCAAACATAACTTACTCAGATCGATCCAGAACAAAGCTATGCAAATGGAGCACAACATACAGGAGTTTAGAGACGCTTTTGAACAATTGTTTGCCGAAGGCCTTCCATCATTTTGGGATGGTAAAGGATCATTATACAATCAAGAAGACTATCACTCTCTCCTCATGCAATGCAGAATGGACCATTCAAAGTTTGAATATATGGAAGAAAGTTTGAAAGGGCCGAGTCTGGTAGAGTATTTGGCTACAGATTTCAAAATTTTAAATAAGTTGAAAACAATGAAGATCAACATGCCAACAATGTCCTATGCTACATGCATTGACTTGGAAATTTTGATTAAAGAGATGATGGATTATGAAATCCTCTCTGATCCACAATGGAAAGAGATCGTGTAGTTGGGTAAGACAAAGTGCAACGTACCTAGAACTAACAGGTGATATCCATGTGTCACTAGTTTTACAGATCTGGAAGAATCTTAGAGCGAGACAGATGGCGTGGAGGAAGTCGGGTAGTCAAAGAAATTGTTCATGATTTTGAAACATTTTCTTTTTGCTAATTATTGTAAATCATTTTGTATACCGAAACTGTTAGTCCAAACTGTTATAGAAGTTGAAACGTTTTAGTTTCAGTTGGTTTTTTATCAGATTGTATAAGTAATGAAAGACTTGAAGTAATTAATGTTGGAAGAAGTGAAAGAGCACCTTTTGGTTGTATCAGACTCTATTTTGTAAATTTTTTGAATCTGAATTGAATATAAATGCAGAATATTTTGAAGTTTCCATGAAAAGATTCTAAAGGGTGGTGATATGAGCCTTGTTTCCTTTCATCGTATGTATTTCCTGTGACCTGTCTTTCATTTTCATTTTCTTCTATTTAAATTGGAGAGTTAAAGGCCTAGAATTCATCATTTGATTCTCTTGGCTTGAGCAATTTAAACCATGTATGTTTCTTCTTAACTAATTCATAATTGATTTCGATAATGCTCCGATGCAGTTATTTGTTTCCTTTATCTTCCTACACTCTATTTAAATTTAAGAATAACTTAGATTCATTGCCTCGTTTATCCTTTGTCCTCTGGAGAATTCTATTACCTAATGCATTTTTTTCGTTCACTTTCAGAATTTTGAATCCATAGCCCATAGTGTTCCTCCCCTTCTTTGCCAAAAACTTTATAAAAACCCCAAAACAAAGCAAATATAGCCACCGATTTCCAAAGAAGCATCAAGTGACACGAGAGAGCTCTCTCTAAGTTGAGCAGGCTAGTGCATCAGCTCTAAAGCTGGTTGAAATAGTTACCTCTATCATTTTTCTATCAGCCGGACAAAATTTACAGAGTGCTAACATTCTGGCGCCGTTGCAGGGGATGGAATTGAAAAAATCTTCGCAGGGAAAATGACTTAAAGCTTTAGTTTGATCCCTGAGGGTGACAGTGGATCAAGTACCTTATTGGCTAAGATTATTTTTACCCTGGCGACTCCATTACTCAGAGACCAGTTGTACTACACTGTGTAAGATAGAAATCCTGGCTCCTAAGAAAATCCACACCAGGAGAAACCTTGACCTCGAGCCTGCAATGCCTGTCTCTAGCCTTGAAAAGCTTGTATGAAAAAGAAATGAAAAGACAATAACTCTTGTTTTGCGTCCAGACCGATATTTGTCCTTAACTAGAGATGGATTGACTAGTATCGAAGACCTTGAGTTTGATCTAAAATTCAAACACTCCCTGTTTAGAACTAGGTCCGAATCTCGTTTAGATGAGACCATCTTCGACAAAAAAATATTCCAAGATTTGATTCTAGCCACGTCTGTCAATCCTGTAGTGACTCCTATCCGAAACTGACAACCACTCCGAGCCCTCACACTAGCTATGGCAGCCAGATTTTCTCCTCTCATACTACCTACTCAATTGCATGACTTACCCCAGGACTACAACCTAAGGATTAAGTTATATGATGTTGAAGGTAACATATCAGCCCAAAAACACCTAGACTGGTTCATTGATTTCATAGACTTAGAAGAGGTGGATTTTGCATATGTGAAAATGAGGTTGTTCACACAAAGTCTTGTAGCAGATGTACGGAAATGGTTCAGAGCCCTTGTACCAGGTAGTATCACAGATTTCAGGGCCTTTGAAACACTCTTCCTTGCCAGCTGGGGAGATAAGAAAAACCCCCTTCAGTTGCTGACACAGTATAACAATATGAAGAGATCACCTGATGAAACAGTGCGGGAGTTTTCGGCTAAATTCATGAAAGTATATAATGTGATTCCTGATGAAGTAAAACCCCCATCTAAAGCTTCTCAACTCAGATATGCTAATTCTTTTGAAATCGATTTTGCTTTATTATTGAGAGAATGAATATCTGCCACATTAGATGATATGATGACATATGCCATTGAAGTCGAAGTAAACCTAATGGCTTCAGGAAAAATGAAAGCTAATTCTGGCAGAAACATGGGCATAACTTAGGATAAAGCACAAACTTCAACATCACAAACATTAGAAGAAAGATTCGAAGCGATGATGAGAAACATGGAAAGGATGATTGAAAGAATGGCATTGGGAAATAGAACCAACCCTAGAGAATAGGCTGATGGTCCACCCAAAAATCTGAGAAGACCAACCAGTCCATAGATTAGACAAAGAGAGCAGAGAAACCAGGGAAATTAGGCAGCTCAAGCAGACCAAATAAATCAAGGAAACCTGACAAACCAGGGGAATCAAGGAAATCAGGGGGAGCAACAAATAAAGCCTCCTTTTCAGAATAATTATGTGAATGAAGATTATGATGAATATTTTGAAGATAATGTGAACTGCTGTGATGACAAAGAAACTGAGGTATTTTTGACCAAAGAAGAGCATGACCAGTTCATGGATGCAAGCGAGATCTTTCTGCAAGATGAAGAGGAAAGGATGTTTGTGGAAAGAGAAGATTATGAGGCTAGATTGCAAAATTCCATCATGCAATTCCAAAGGCAATACAGTCTCTGAAATCAAATAATGCCTTAAAACCCTCCAAAGGGTAATCTTCCGAAGGGGAATCCCACCAAATAAATTCAAAATAATATACCTTCTTCCAGTCAGCCCAAGAAAGATTCCACTGGAAAAGATTCAGTTGCAAAGGACTCCACTATGAAAGATTCTGCTGTGAAGGATACCGTGGAAAAGGGAAAACAGAAAGAAGAACCTCAGAAGAAAATATTGACAATAAAAGAAATGGTCACCAAAGAGGTAGAAACTCCATCCTCTTTTGATTTTGAAAGTGAGATGGCTAAAATAAAAATTTCAGTACCATTTAATGAATTGATTAGAAATAGCGAATACATAAATCAGATCATCAGGATGCTTAAAATGGGACAAGCCTCTGATACTCTGAACATACAAGATGATCATCCAACCATCCTATTTGGGCCAAGAGTGGAAGAAAGCGGTGAAAATGAAGAAGTCCCTCCTTTTTATGTCAGCCTGAAAATCCACGACATGACTCTACACAATGCTATGCTGGACTCTGGGGCATCTCACAACCTGATGCCCAAAGTGGTTGATATGGAAGGAGATTTGGATAAAGGTCAAAGAGGATATGTGTCTCATCATTTTCCATTTGGTTGTAACTATATGAGATTTTTATGGATCTAGGGAGAGAATAGTGGATCTCCATTAATGAGGTAGCTTCTTATGTTCTTGTATAAATAGGAGAGCCTTCTCCTTTCAAAGGGATATATATGGGAGATGGAAGATAGAGGTAGATGGAGACATAGGTTTGAAGTTCAGGAAATGCTCATGTTTTGCATTGATAGGTTGATTCTTGAGGTTAGTCAAGAGGATATTTTCTATTGGAATGAAGATGTAATCATATTCTTTTGAATACAAGACATGCTTCCATTTTGATCTCTATTTCATGTTAAGATT
>SNQJ01S0034418.1:141046-152422 GCA_010110895.2 Picea sitchensis | reverse complement strand
AAATTTTAGATGTGTCTCATCTAAGTGTCATATGAATATGATAAACTCTATGCCAAATTTTAGATGTGTCTCATCTAAGTGTCATAAAAATTATGACAATTGTTATATTCCAAAAAAAAAAAAAATTCAAAGAGGCTAACATTAGCATTTTCACAAATGAACTCTTTTTTTTTTTTTTAAGAAACTTGAGTCATTGGGCATTGCAAGATGATCGTCAGTATGGGAGTGTGTTGGCATTGAACACAAGACTATAATTGTCTTGCAATAATGCTTGAAGAAGGGCTACAAAATCATGTTTAATTGATGCCAAAACTACTCAAAAGGTGTTTAGATGCAAATTTAACTTCTTCGATCGAAATAGAATCACTACATGAGTGCAATTTGAGGTGAACATATACTAGTAAATTGGTATTGTTTACATCTTGTCACTAAAATTTTGTAACCAAGGGGGTTTTCTCATGAATTGATTTAATGACATAGCCCAACGAAGAGAGACAGAGAGGGAGAAGAAGGGACAAAAATACTACTAAAACTAGTTCTTGACTATTGTTATGTGCATATGTTACAATATTGCATCCAAATACACTTATATAATCAACACCTAGCTAACATAAATCAAAGCAACAAGTAGCATCAATAGTGTGAAAGAAACCCAAGTAATCATGAAAATGATCTTTTTAAACTTTTGAATAGTTTGTAAAAACAATTTAAAATCAACCACAAATTAAAACATGTCAATTTCAATCGTTGCATTTCCTCCGAGAGTTTTAAAAATTATATAGGTGAGCTCTCTTATTTACAGATTTCAAGAACTTGGGTTTTAAATCCGTCACCCTGAATTAAAATTGAACTTGAGTTTACTTTATCCTTTCTCTTAGCTTCTCTTATGTTTGAGATATTTTACCTTCTCACTTCCCATGCATTTTCTACCTGTTCTTCCTCTTTAGTCATTATGTGGTGAAAAATTTCACCTTCTAACTTCTCATATATGCATGATAAAGTATTCATCTCCATTTTGATACATAATAAAGATATCCACACACTTAATATACATATGTGAAATAAGAATTGAAATATTCTTATACACCTCAAAAATAAACTTTACTCTCTCTCAAATGACAGAGGGCTTAAATAAAGTAATTAACTATTGAATTATTTTTTTATTTCTTCGAGCATGCTTTGGTAGTAAAGTAAATATGGGTAGGCTTAGGTTTTTGAACATGGAAAAGCAGTGAAACACATAAGAATCATATGTTAGAATATAGGGTCATGAAAAGAAAAGTATAGAAAAATAGAGTGCATTTGTGTAAAGGGAGGCTTCAAGTAAGTAGCATGGGGTCTTCATTTAATGAACATATGATATAGTATGTGTGTTTATAGGATATTAAAGAATACTTCTAATTTTACTAGTTATTGATAAATACATGCTTAAATCATCTTATTGAACCCCCTCCCAATACATCTTTTCAATGTAAAAAGCACTTATTTTTAATAAATACCCCTTTTTATATCCCCAATATCTATAAATTCTTTAATACCCCACATCCCTCCCCAATAAATCTATAATATATTAACTTATGTTTCACAAATTTTAACCTTACTTTATGAATGAATAAATGTGATATGGTCATATTGGTGAAAACAATAACCCTGGGGCATGAAAGTAGATAACAAGAAAAGAATAAGAAAACCGAGTAAACAATGAAAAGGATAAAAAGCATTAAAGAGAGTGATAGTGTCCATGGAGGGAGGAGAGGAATAAAAAATAAATATTTATTTTTTTATTTTTATTTTTTTTATAGGCTAACTCCATGGTATCAGAGGTGTGTAAATTTCTAATGGTCCACAGATCCCTCCTCTGGTAGGCTGCGACGGCACACTACTCAAACTTTCCGCACAGAGGAAACGGAAAAATTTAGGCAATCAAGCTGCAGTTACAGCGCGGATATCCTCGCCAATTTCAGAAATTTCCGCAGTCAAGCTGCAGTTACAGCGCGGATATTCTTGTCAAGTTCCGCAACCTAAGAAATCAAGAGGTGCAGACTCCCCCGCATTCCAATCGCTGGGTGAGGTGCGAAAATACCTGTGTTTGCGCAGATCGCGTGAGCTCATGGAAGGCAAAAATCGTGAAGGTTATATTCTTGCATGAGTTTGTATGCGTGGAGTTTGAAGCGTGAGGTTCCATGCGTGAGCAAATCATGCGTTTTTTTTTTGAAAATTTTGCTACATGAGGTTCTGGTGCTCGTTCTGAGGACGGGGATAGGGGCAAGCCATTGTGTAGACTGATCGAACCTGTGCTTGGATAGAAGGTCGATCCATTCACGATTTAAAAAGTGAAGAATAAGTGTTTTTTTGTTTGAAGGATTGAAACAAAAGAGGATCCTTTCCATTCACGATTTATTTGTGCACATTTTTTTTTAAAGGTATTAATCAATGGCACACTTTTTTATACAAATTAAAAATAGGTTTATAAATCATGAGGTGGAGTGGAGTTATGAAATGATGGAGGATCATAAATAGTGAGTATAAATTTATTGTGGATTTTTATTCAAAATGGATTTTTTTTAAGTTCATTAAAAGTGGATATCTTTTATATAAAAAGGTAAGGCTGCTATAAAAAGGTGAAGAAGGAGTTATAAGTTTTTTTAAAAAGTGGATATTTTGGATATTAAGCTTTATGTGAGGTGGGGTTATGATTTAGAGTGAATGCATGTGTATTTAAAGTGGATGTATGTAAAATTTATATATTATTTTTATATATAAAGTGGTTTTAAGGTTTCTTTATATTTCTTTTAAGAAAACTAAGGTCAAGGTAGAGACGGATCAGTGATATCCGAAGGCAGAGTGACAAAAAGTTGCATATTCTTGGTGATTCACTTGCAGAGACTAAATTGCAGCAATGGCGAATCCGTTGGCAGACACCTACCTCAACGAAGCCAACAAGTTAGATGGCTCGAATTTCATTAATTGAAAATTCAAGATGCAGACGTTGATGGAGGGTTATGGTGTCTGGAACATTGCGAAGGGAACTGAAGTGAAACCTGATGCGGTTGCAGGTGCGACAGTAGCATAGATCCAAGATTGGGAAAAGCGCGAAGACAAGGAAAAGGTATTGTTGTGCATGTTAGTTAAAGATAACATAATTCCACATATTAGAGAAACTACAACTTCTACTACAACATGGACAACGCTTAAAGCATTGTATGAAACTAGCAACACAAATCACATTTCATCCCTGAAAAATAAATTGCTAGGAATTAATATGGATGGAAATGAATCTGTTAGTTCNAATATAGGGGAAATTGTTTCCAACACTGATCTGGTCACTATGACCTTAAATGGTATGCTAGAAGATTATCATATGTTCATAACATGACTCCTAGTAAAGGAGAAACCTCCTACTTTTGAAGAACTGATAGGTATTTTGTTGCAAGAAGAAGAGAGGCATGGGAATCTGAAGCCTCACAATAAAGATTTGGCACTGTGTTCAAATAAGAGATCTGCGAGAGGGAGATCAGGAGAAAGAGGAAGAGGAGGCAGTTCATGGCAGAGAGGCGGTTCATGGCAGAGAGGCAGTTCATTGCAGAGAAGACAATCTCCAAATCAAGGTATGCAATCTAACATGACTGATTCAAAGAGTTGTTTTTATTGTGGTCAACCTGGACATATTGTTAAAGATTGTCATAATAAAAAGAGTGATGAGGCTAGGAATAAACCTAGAACACATTCAGGTCATTATGCAGAAAAATCTTCAAATCAAGATCTCAGATTATTTATTGCTAGTGATGGTATTGATGAACCCCCAAATTTTGAATCACGGGATCTTCAATTGTTTGTGTCTAACGTTGCTTTATGTGCTGAAACAGATGATTCTAATGCCTAAATTGTGGATTCCAGAGCATCATTACATATGGCATGCAATAAGATGTGGTATACTAATTTTAAAGAAACACGGAATGGAGCCAACATATATCTTGATGATGACCGCCCTCATCAGATCAAAGGATATGGAGACATTCATGTGACATTGTTGAATGGTACAGTTCATCACATTCGCAATATTGTTTATGTGGCAGGAATAAAGAAAAATTTGATCTCTGTGTCCATCATTACAGATCAGGACTTGAAAGTTGAGTTCTTCAAGAATTATTGCATAGTGAAGGATCTACTGGACCATTTCAAAACTGTTGCAACGAGAGTCAGAGAAGGAGGCCTATACAAACTTGATATTACCAGCAAAGCACATCACACACTAACTTCTGAAACTATGCCAACAGAGATTCTTTGGCATCAAAGGTCACATCAATCATCCTGATTTATTGTTATTACAGAAAAAGAATATGGTTGAAGGAATTCCCATGTTAAAGAATGAGAATGTTGCGTGTGATGGATGTGCATTAGGAGAGATGGACAGAGATGAATTGCCCTCTAATCTTGATAAGAAAAAGAGAGATGAGTTAGATCTTGTGCATACTGATGTTTGTGGGCCTATGCAGACTAGATATTTAGGAGGTGCATTTCACTTTATGTTATTTATTGATGATTGCACGAGATACACATGGGTTTACTTCCTTAGATGAAAAAGTGATGTTTTCGAGTACTTTAAGGAATTCAGAACCATGGTGGAAAAGAAGACAGGAATATCCATCAAAATCCTCTGTTCAGATCAAGGGGGAGAGTATAAATTAAGGAACTTCAACAAATATTGCAAAGATCATGGAATAGTATAGCAGTTTATAGTACCTCACACTCCACAGCAAAACAAAGTCGTTGAAAGGAAAAACAGGACTCTGGTATAGTGTGCATGTAGTATGATCAAGGGTAAGAACCTCTCAAATGTTTTTTGGGCTGAAGCCATAAATACTGCAGTTTATTTAAAGAATAGAAGTCCAACAAGGTGTCTTGATAATGTTACTCCTTTCGAAGCCTTTTATGGTTCCAAACCTGCAGTTCATAATTTGAAAGTATTTGGGTGTAAGACTTTTTTTCATATTCCAAAGGAGAATAGGAAGAAATTGGATGCTAAAGACATTAAATATATTTTCATTGGGTACTGTTATGAATTCAAGGCATACAAATTGTTTGATCCTGCTACTCACAAAGTATTTGCAAGTATAGATGTACTTTTCCATGAGTAGGAAGCAGGAAATCATGACGACAACAGTCATGAGGAATGGCATAGACTTATTGATGAAGGTGTTAAAGAAGAGAAACAACAACAACAACTATAACTATAGCGACAAAAACAACAGTAACAAGAAGGACTCAGTGATATGGACAAGTTTAGCAGTCACAGTTCACCTAGAGGTGAAGACATATCTTCACAAAGTAGGGAGGAAGATAATCGGTTGAGAAGATCTTCATGACAGGTTTGGCTCCCTGAGAGGTATAAATACTATGCCTTAATGGGTAGCATTTCAAATGTCATAGAACCCATGATTTTTGATGAAGCTAATGAACATGATGAATGGAGAAATGCAATGGAGGAAGAATATGAATCTATAATGAAAAAAAATACTTGAGAATTGACTGAATTACCTAAACATAAGAAGCCCATTGGATGCAAATGGATATACAAACCCAAGTTTAAATTAGCTAGTAGTATAGATAAGTATAAGGCTAGACTGGTAGCAAAGGGGTATTCACAAACAGAAGGTATTGATTATACTAAAACGTTTGCACCAGTATCTAAATTGAATATTATCAGAGTGTTAATTGCTTTATCTACAAAGTACCATTGGAAGCTACACCAGTTAGATGTTAAATCTGCATTTTTGAATGGTAAGTTAAAGAAAGAGTTTTACCTTACTCAACCTGAAGGGTTTGTGGAAAAAGGGCAAGAACACTTAGTGTGTAAGTTAAAGAAAGCATTGTATGGACTAAAACAGGCACCTAGTTCATGGTATGAGAAGATAAACTCTTTCTTTCTTCAACAAGGTTTTATGAGGAGCAAAAGTGATCCAAATTTGTATACCAAATATGATGAGCATGGGTATATAGTATTAATTTCATTATATGTTGATGATTTTATAATTACAAGGAATGCAGAGAAATTAAAATATGAAATCAAGGAGCAGTTTTCTAAAGTTTTTGAAATGAAAGATCTTGGTGAGTTACATTACTGCCTAGGTCTTGAAATCTAGAGAAATGTAGGCCAAACTTTTGTTTGTCAGAGTAAGTATATCAAAGAAGTACTTAAGAGATTTAAAATGGATCAATGTAAGTCTTCTACTATTCCCATGCAACAGAATATGAAACTTTCTTGTGATGATGGTTCGAAGGAGGTGAATGGAACTATGTATAGACAGATGGTGGGTAGTTTGATCTATCTCACCACAACCAGACCTAATATTGCATACTCTGTGAGTGTGTTAAGTCAGTTTATGGAGAAACCTCTAGAACACCATTGGAATGCAACAAAGGCGGTACTCAGGTATCTAAAAGGAACACTTGATTATAGTATTAAATATACGGATGCATCTGATATTGAGTTGACAGGTTACTCAGATTCTGATTGGGTTGGCAATACGGATTATCGAAGATCAACCACTAGATATGCGTTTGGCATTGGATCTGGGGTTGTTTCATGGAGCAGTAAAAAGAAGCCTACAATATCTTTATCTTCTACTGAAGCAGAATATAAAGCTTTGTGTGCAGCAACTTATGTAGTTGTTTGGTTAAGAAGACTTCTTCAAGATGTTGGAGAAGAACTAAAGGAACCTATAATGATCAAATGTGATAATCAAAGTTCAATCAATCTTGCGAAGAATCCAATTTTTCATCCAAGGACAAAGCATGTTGAAGCTCGGTTTCATTTTGTTAGAGAAAAGTTGCAATCAAATGAAATAGCTCTTATGTATTGTAATACTAGTGAAAATGTTGTTGATATTTTCACTAAGCCTCTTGAAAAGATTAAGTTTGAGTTGTTTAGGGAGATGTCAGGTGTAGAAGTCAATCCATTTTCCATTAAGGGGGAGACTTGGAAATAATGGAGTAAGCATCAGTTGTAAGCGTTGGTTCTAAGAGTCAGTTCATAGTTGAAGTCTACTTCACTATCTGTGGAGTCTAGTTGTCTGTGGTTTGCATGTAACTAACTAAGTAGCTTAGTTTCCTATATAATTATGTAATCAGTCTTCATTCAATAGAAAAGTGAGCGTAGCCTCACAGTGTGTTGTTTTCTCATATTTTATCTTTGTATCAGATCCACGGGGAAAGGTGCATAAATTTCTAGCGGTCCGCAGGTCCTTCCTCTGGTAGGGTGTGGTGGCACACTACTCAAACTTTCTACACACCAGAAACGGATAAATTTCTACAGTCAAGCTGCAGTTACAGCGTGGATATCCTTGCCAATTTCTGAAATTTCCGCAGTCACGTTGCAGTTACAGCGCAGATATCCTTGCCAATTTCCACAACCTAAGTAATCGAGAGGTGCGGACTCCCAGCACTCCAATAGTTGGGTGAGGTGCAGAAATACCTGTGTTTGTGCAAGTCGTGTGAGCTCCTGGAAGGCAAAAATCATGAAGGTTATATTCTTTCATGAGTTTTCATGCATGGAGTTTGAAGTGTGAGGTTCCATGCATGAGAAAATCGTGAGTTGGTTCTAGTGCTCGTTCTGAGGTTCTTATTCTAAGGATAGGGAGAGGGGCGAGCCTTTGTGTAGATGGATCAAACCTGTTCTTGGGTAGAAGGTCGATCCATTGACGATTTAAAAAGTGAGGAAGTGGATTGTGTGGAAGCGTAAGTTTTTTTTTTGTTTAAAGCGTTGAAACAAAAGAGGATCCCCTCCATTCATGATTTATTTCTGCACATTTTTTTAAAGGGATTAATGAATGACACTATTCCTTATACAAATTAAAGATAGGTTTATAAATCATGAGGTGGAGTGGAGTTATGAAAGGATGGAGGATCATAAATAGTGAGGTATAAATTTATTGAAAGTGGATTTTTATTGAAAGTGGATTTTTTGAAGTTTATTAAAAGAGGATATCTTTTATATAAAAAGGTGAGGCTATTATAAAAAGGTGAAGAAGGAGTTATAAGTCTTTTTAAAAAGTGGATATTTTGGATATTAAGCTTTATGTGAGGTGGGGTTATGATTTAGAGTGGATGCATGTGTATTTAAAGTGGATTTAAAGTGGATGCATGTGAAATTTATATATTATTTTTATATATAAAGTGGTTTTAAGGTTTCATTATATTTCTTTTAAGAAAACTAAGGTCAAGGTAGAGACGGATCGGTGGTATCTGAAGGTAGAGCAACAGAAAGTTGCATATCCTTGGTGATTCACTTGCAGAGACTAAATTGCAATGATGGCGAATTTGCTGGCAGAGACCTACCTCAACGAAACCAACAAGTTAGATGGCTCGAATTTCATTAACTAGAAATTCAAGATGTAGACACTAATGGAGGGCTATGGTGTCTGGAACATTGTGAAGGGAACTAAAGTGAAACCTAATGCAGCTGCAAGTGCAACATAAACACACATCCAAGATTGGGAGAAGTGCGAAAACAAGGCAAAGGTATTGTTGCGCATGTCAGTTAAAGATAACATAATTCCACATATTAGAGAAGCTACAACTTCTGCTGCAACACGGACAATGCTTAAAGAATTGTATGAAACTAGCAACACAAATCACATTTTGTTCCTGAAAACTAAATTGCTAGGCATTAAGATGGATGGAAATGAATCTATTAGTTCATTTTTGGGTCATATTAAAGAGGTGAAATACAAGATAGTAAATATAGGGGAAACTGTTTCCAACACTGATCTGGTCACTATTACCTTAAATGGTATGATAGAAGATTATCATATGTTTATAACAAGTCTCGCAGCAAGGGCGAAACCTCCTACTTTTGAAGAACTGACATGTATTTTGCTGCAAGAGGAAGAGAGGCACGAGAATCTGAAGCCTCACAATAAATATTTGGCACTGTGTTCAAATAAGAGATCTGCGAGAGGGAGATCAAGAGAAAGATGCAAAGAAGTAAGTTCATGGCAGAGAGGCAGTTCATCGCAGAGAAGACAATCTCCAAATCAAGGTATGCAATCTAACAGGACTGAGTCAAAGAGTTTCTTTTATTGTGGTTGACCTGGACATATTGTTAAAGATTTTCATAAGAAAAAGAGTGATGAGGCTAGGAATAAACCTAGAACACATTCAGGTCATTATGCAGAAAAATCTTCAAATCAAGATCTCAGATTATTTATTGCTAGGGATGATATTGATGAACCCCCAAATTTTGAATCAAGGGATCTTCGACTTTTTGTGTCTAACGTTGCTTTATGTGTTGAAACTCATGATTTTGATGCCTAGTTTGTGGATTCCAGAGCATCATTACATATGACATGCAATAAGATGTGGTATACTAATTTTAAAGAAACACATAATCCAGCCAGCATATATCTTGGTGATGACTGCGCTCATCAGATCAAGGGATATGGAGACATTCATGTGACATTGTTGAATGGTACAGTTCGTCACATTCGCAACGTTGTTTATGTGCCATGAATAAAGAAAAATTTGATCTTTGTGTCCACCATTACAGATTAGGACTTGAAGGTTGAGTCCTTCAAGAATTATTGCATAGTGAAGGATCTGTTGGACCATTTCAAAATTGTTGCAACGGGAATTAGAGCAGGAGGCCTATACAAAATTGATGTTACCAACAAAACACATCATGCACTGACTTCTGCAACTATGCCAACATATATTCTTTGGCATCAAATGTATGGACACATTAATCATCCTGATTTATTGTTATTACAAAAAAAGAATATGGTTGAAGAAATTCCCATGTTAAAGAATGAGAATGTTGCGTGTGACGAATGTGCATTAGGAAAGATGCATAGAGATGAATTCCCCTCTAATCTTGATAAGAAAAAGAGAGATGTGTTAGATCTTGTGCATATTGATGTTTGTGGGCCTATGCAGACTAGGTATTTAGGAGGTACATTTTACTTTATGTTATTTATTGATGACTGCACGAGATACACATGGGTTTACTTCCTTAGATGAAAAAGTGATGTTTTCGAGTACTTTAAGGAATTCAGAACCATGGTGAGAAAGAAGATAGGAAAATCCATCAAAATCCTCCGTTCAGATCAAGGGGGAGAGTATAAATCAGGGGACTTCAACAAATATTACAAAGATCATGGAATAGTGCAACAGTTTACAGTACCTCACACTCCACAGTAGAACGAAGTCGCTGAAAGGAAAAATAGAACTCTTGGTAGAGTGTGCACGCAGTATGATGAAAGGTAAGAACCTCTCGAATGGTTTTTGGGTTGAATCCATAAATACTGCAGTTTATTTAAAGAATATAAGTCCAACAAGGTGTCTTGATAATGTTACTCCTTTCGAAGCCTTGTATGGTTCCAAACCTGCAATTCATAATTTGAAAGTATTTGGGTGGAAGACTTTTTCTCATATTCCAAAGGAGAATAGGAAGAAATTGGATGCTAAAGCCATTAAATGTATTTTGATTGGGTAATGTTCTTAATTCAAAGCATACAAATTGTTTGATCCTGCTACTCACAAAGTATTTTCAAGTAGAGATGTACTTTTCCATGAGCAGGAAGCAGGAAATCATGATGACAATAGTCATGAGGAATGGCATAGACTTCTTGATGAAGGAGTTAAAGAAGAGAAACAACAACAGCAGCCACAACTGCAGTGACAACAGAAACAACAACAAGAAGGACTCAGTGATATGGACAATTCAAGAAATCACAGTTCACCTAGAGGTGAAGACAGGTCTTCACAAAGTGGGGAGGAAGATAATCAGTTTAGAAGATCTTCACGATAGGTTCGGCTCCCTGAGAGGTATAAATAATATGCCCTAATGAGTAGCATTTCAAATGTCATAGAACCCATGAGTTTTGATGAAGCTAATGAACATGATGAATGGTGAAATGCAATGGAGGAAGAATATGAATCTATAATGAAAAACAATACTTGGGAATTGACTGAATTGCCTAGACATAAGAAGCCCATTGGATGAAAATGGATATACAAACCCAAGTTTAAATCAGATAGTAGTATAGATAAGTATAATACTAGACTGGTTGCAAAGGGGTATTCACAAACAAAAGATATTGATTATGCTGAAACATTTTCACCAATAGCTAAATTGAATACTATCAGAATGTTAATTGCTTTAGCTACAAAGTACCGTTGGAAGATACACCAGTTAGATGTTAAATCTGCATTTTTGAATGGTGAGTTAAGGGAAGAGGTTTACCTTACTCAACCTGAAGGGTTTGTGGAAAAAGGGCAAGAACACTTAGTGTGTAAGTTAAAGAAAGCATTGTATGGACTAAAACAGGCACCTAGGTCATGGTATGAGAAGATAGACTCTTTCTTTCTTCAACAAGG
>SNQJ01S0034418.1:120092-134791 GCA_010110895.2 Picea sitchensis | reverse complement strand
GAAGTTGTTTGGTTAAGAAGACTTCTTCAAGATGTTGGAGAAGAACAAAAGGAACCTACAATGATCAAATGTGATAATCAAAGTTCAATCAATCTTGCGAAGAATCCGATTTTTCATGCAAGGACAAAGCATGTTGAAGCTCAGTTTCATTTTGTTAGAGAAAAATTGCAATCAAATGAAATAGCTCTGATGTATTGTAATACTAGTGAAAATGTTGTTGATATTTTCACTAAGCCTCTTGGAAAGATTAAGTTTGAGCTATTTAAAGAGATGTTAGGTGTATAAGTCGATCCATTTTCCATTAACGGGGAGACTTGGAAATAATGGAGTATGGGTTGGCTCTAAGAGTCAGTTCATAGTTGAAGTCTACTTCACTGTCTGTGGAGTCTAGTTGTCTGTGGTTTGCATGTAACTGACTAAGTAGGTTAGTTTCCTATATAATTATGTAATCAATCTTCATTCAATAGAGAAGTGAGTGTAGCCTCTCTGTGTGTTTTTTTCTCATATTTTATCTGCATCACCACTGAAGGCATGGCATCCCCACTCGACATCTCACCTCTACCATCATTTTCCAATGCTAACAAGTCTTCCAAGTGTCCGAGTGTCAAGTTCACAACGAGCGTTAGAGTGGCTGCTTTGGTTGTCTTCTCCTCGGATTTTTCCACTGTTTTTCTCAAAAGAGCGAAATACAGAGAAAAGATCGAACAATGGGAGAAGGATTTTTGGCCCCATAGATTCACTTACAATGGACTTTGCATCGCCACAAATGGACTCAGGGATGAAAAAGTTCTAGGCCAGGGGGGTTTTGGCAACGTTTACAAGGGCGTTCTCCCTATCAGTGACAAAGAAATCGTAGTGAAATGTATCACAAAGGTAATGAAAGTGTTCATGGTAGAGATTTAGACCTTGGGCGCATGCAACTTCTGTGGTAGTGCTAGAGGCAGAAGAAACTATTCATCATTTAAGACCACATACCCAATGATAGAATAGATACGTGATTGTGAAGGGCATGGGGGCGGGTTGTTGTATCTGTACGAGGAATGGGAGAAGAGGGTCATCCACAGAGACATCAAATGGAGCAACGTGTTGCTGGTTTTGAAGATCAATGGGTGGCCTAGAGACTTGGGCATTGCCTGAATGTATCATCACAACAATAATCCAGAGACCTAAGCTTATCTCGATTGTAGATTTGGGCATCCAACAGATATAGATTAAAGTCAACTTTTGATTTTTCTCTTTGAACATAGGATGCCCCGAATATGCCAAAACCCCTGCCCTAAAATGTTTTCATTCCAGAATCCACTTGTGGCGATGCAGAGTTCCTTCTAAGCGAATCTATGGGGCCGAATTAGAATCTATGGGGCCTAACTCTTGCTCCCATTCTTTGATACTTTCTTTGTATTTCTCTCTTTTGAGAAACATAGCCGCAAACGCCAGTGAGAAGACATCCAGAGTGACCACTATAACGTCGGCTATGAACCCCTCTCTCAGACGTTTGGAACACTTGTTAGCATTGGAAAATGATGGTAAGCGTGAGATGTCAAGTAGGAGTGCATCTGCAATCGAGATAAGGATACCCCATAACCCAGAGACCACTCATGTTATAGGAATGGTGGGGTACATAGCGTCAGAGCTGACGCAGATGGCGAAGGATACGTCGATATTGGACATGTTCAGCTTTGGTGTTCTGCTGTTACAGGTGGCATATGGGAGGATCAGGAAACCCGTGGACATCAAAGCCTAATGAAAGTTTCTGGTTTTATGGGTGTGGGAGATGTAAGCCCATGGTGGGCTGCTGGATGCAGCAGATACAGAGCTGGGGAATGAATATGAGGCGGTCGATATGGAAAAGGTTTTGAAGCTGGGGTTGTTGTGATCATGTTCCAAGCCCACACACAAATGTGAAATCATGTATACCGAATGTGAAATATATCAAGCTACCCAGCAAGTGACTATTTATTGATTCATTAGCTTCCTTAGAGTCAGTCTTGGTTGAAATTTTCACCCCTTCTTCATATTTCATAGGTGTAGATGATATTTTGTAATCTATTATTCTAAACATGTTAAAAAAACTCATGGCATATTGTTTTGTGAGACAAAAATGTTGGTACCTGTTTGCCAAAATTCTACACTTACACAATAGTGTTTGAGGCCTAAATCAGTCATGCCAAAAGTTTTGGTCATATTGGATTTGATTTGTTTTATAACACTTTTATCACTACCTATAATAATGATATCATCTACATATATGACCAGAAGGATGATATCATTACCAACTCTTTTGACATACATATAGGAATTGGAAAGACTCCACTGGAACCCCTTTTCATGTAAGTATCTCTCAATCTTGGTGCGCCATGCTCTAGGTGCTTGCTTTAGACCATATATAGAGCCTTCTTCATGTTAAGATATTTAGACACTTAAGAGTTACTTAAGATCAACTTGGTCTCTAATGTGTCGTTAGGTAAAAGTGTGTTTCTTTAGTATGCATTAGTATGCATTTGTAGTTAGTTAATCCGATAGTCACAATATGTTCTTGTTTGTGGGGAAAGTACCCTACATTTGTGCAAAAAATGAAACATATCGATAATCATATAAAGATAAAAAAATTCCAATAACACCAAGCAACAAAGATTCTATAATTAATTTAATCAATATAACTAACTTCCATGAAAGAGGGAAAGATGAACTCACTTGAGGTCCTACGATCGGTGGAGATACAAAACCTAAAGTCCTCTCGCTCCTTCCCAATTGCTTCTTTTGAAACCTGCAAAACTTATGTATACGAGACTACAAGAAAAGTAGTTATATTGATAACTAACTAATCATTTTAATCAAATAAAGAACAAATTCACAAAAATTAGTGTTCTAAACAATAAACATTCAATAACTATGAGTTAAGCATTAAGAACACAATATATCGAATGAGTGAGCACCTTTATATTTAAATCAACAATTTGGAGGTTAAATTGCTACATACGTTGTCATGGTACGCCTCCTTGAAAGCACCCTGGGTCCCTCCACCCAAGCTTTTGCAAAACATGATATGTCTCACCCTCTAATACACCGATAGACTCTGTAGTATACCTATGGAGGTAATATGGGTGGTAATATAGGAGGTACCCAATGGAAATGGGGTTATATATTATTAGTGGAGGCCATTCAATGTAAGATGGACAAGGTTCACCATGGTCTTAAATAAGGCCCACTATGGTAGTTGGATATAATAAATGGATAGTTAGATATAATAAATGGGCTTTCTAGAATATACATTCTCTATAATGTTCTTAGGAGATAGAGAATGCTATATAAGGAAGTGTAAGAAATGTAATTGGCATGATGAAGTATATTGTGAATGTACAAGCAAGTATTGGTTGAGGAGTATTATCATTCCTTAAGGATTAATATATGGTGTTACCCTACCTCAAGGGTTTTCTCTATTTCTTGTGTTCATTGTTATGGTGAATTGTTTTGGTGTTTATTATTGTTATTCTCAAAGTATATTTACAGATCTAGATTTGGTATATTGCAAGTGGTATCAAATCTCTTTCCTTGGGCAAAGAATGGAAGCATTTTTGGTTATTTTTGCAGAATTGTTTTAAGAAAAAAAAGAGGACGACACACTTCAGGCTTAGATATGAGACTTTATGCTCAATTTTTTCAGAAAATAACTGAATATTTGGATTCTTCTCGGAAAAATAATCAAATTCAAAAAACAATCATCTGAAAATGAGTGTTAGAAGTCAAGTTATGAGCGTTTTAAATTCAGCAATTTTTCTGGGTTTTCCCAGAAAAAAAAAAAACCGCGATTTTCTATGGTAAATTATTTTTTAAACCCTAGTTTTTGTTGAATATTTCTTCCAAGAAAGATATTTTTTACTGGAAAATATGATGGTTATAGTATTGAAGAATTCATAAAATACAGGAAGCACTGGTACAAAGCGAAGTGGAAACATTGTCTACATTGGGGTTTCAAAGATGATGCTCTCATAAGGTGGAAATAATTTAAATATGGTGATTTGATGGCACTTTCTGATGAAGCATATGAAAAATTGGTTTTAGATAAATGGTCTCGTGTTAGTAAAGGGTGCAATAAGGGTTTATTTTTATGTGGAAAATCTTTATTGCAGGTTCATCATTGTATTCATAAAGAAAATGTCATTGTTTTTGTTAACCCTAGTTGCCAACAAAATTTTATGAATGTTCAGTTGGTTAATAGATTGCAAATTACGACAAAGAATATTCAAAACACATAGGTTGAAGGAGAAAATGTGCAAAATTTTTAAACATCTGAAGATTACCATGGATAAATACATGTTGCATTCAGATTTTTATGCTATGGATATAGATGAAGTGCATATTGTTTTGGGATATCCTTGGATAAAATTAGTGGGTATCATTAATATTAATGTGCAAAAGAAGTTTTTGAAGTTGTGGTACAAGAAAAAAAATTACAATGCAGGATGTATCTCTTAGTAAGAAATAAGGGCCCACAGCAGCCAACACAGAATTTATTGCAGAGTCCAAAGTTGAATCAGAGGCAGAGTCTATAGAAGCAGATGAAGCAAAGCCACAGGAAAAAAACAATAAAGAAGCTAAGGTGGTCATTGACTCAAAGGCTCAATGTGTTACATATTTGAAGACAAAAGAACATATTCCTATAGTTGTGGTATATCGCCATCCACAACATATAGAGAAAAAATAGTCATTCAGGCAAGGGCGTGAGCATCAACACATGTATATAGGGCACCAACAAGGAAACTAATCAAGAAGTGTATGGAGGCATACCAACAATACAAGACGACATCAGGCTCGAAAACCAATCCCATGGCAACATAGGAAAGATGTAGAACAATGTGGAAAGGCAGTAGTTGGATGTCATGTTCGTCTTCCATTAGGATGGATGGATGGTCATACTTGGTACAAGTTGGCCACAATTTTCATCTGGTCATATCGTATCATATCTTTTCATGTTTCAGGGATGAAACATGCTTAAGGGGGGTGGAATGTAATATACCTAGGGAGGTAATATGGGTGGTAATATGGGAGGTACCCAATGGGAATGGGGTTAGATATTATTAGTGGAGGCCATTCAATGTAAGGTGGACTAGGTCCACCATCTTATTATATAAGGCCCACTTTGGTAGTTGGATATAATAAATGGGTTTTCTAGAAGATACCTTCTCTAGAATGTTCCTAAGAGATAGAGAATGCTATATAAAGAAGTGTAAGAAATGCAATTGGGATGGTGAAGTATAATTTGAATGTACAAGCAAGTATTGCTTGAGGAGTATTATCCTTCCTTAATGATTAATATGTGGTGTTACCCTACCTCAAGGGTTTTCTCTATTTCTTGTGTTAATTGCTATAGTGAATGGTTTTGGTGATTATTATTGCTATTCTCTGAGTATATTTGCAGATCTAGATTTAGTATATTGCAAACTCGGAGAGAACCTAAGAAGGCTCCTAGTTAGATAAAGTAGTGTTCAAGGATGATTGGAAACAAGGGTTTCCATGTTTGAGAACCAAAAAGAAAGGGATATTTATGGGCTTTCGGACATGGTCGAGATCAACCAACATTAGTTTTCTTTGATATGCATTCATTCATTACCTTTCTCCTTGGATTCATTCTCTATTTAAGTCATATTTAGTTAGTTATAAATGGTTGGGTGTGGGTAAATAGAGTTAGATAACTAACCAAACCTGTAACTCAAATTGCAATTACACAAAAATATTTTTTTTGAGAATGTAATGACATGTACACGAATTTACTTTGAGCAACCTATGTTTACATGTGCTGCATAAATGTTAGGGTGCATACAAGTTCCGAAAAAGTGTTTTTTAGAATATCCAAAGGAGGTATGGGGAAAAGGGTTTTGCAAGTAGGATATGGACTAGGCTAATGAGATCATTAGTGCTTCAGTGGTGGAAATTAATGTTATAATATATGCCCCTTAATGCGTGAGGTTAGAAGAGAAACTAATGGTTGAAATACATTATAAGTACTCAAAATGAAGAAGCAGTAAGCCAGGGTGAAGGTCGTTAAAATCCAATCTATGAAAAGAATTCAATGAAAGAAACACGTCAGAATACTCTATTATGGAGGCGTGCATGCCCATGCTTGGGTGTGATGATAAGCATGGCTGACAAATCAAATACACTGTGAATCCATGAAGAATGTATATATAGAAAAGAAATGAACATGGCATGAAAAAAATGCATAATGGATCCATGTCAAAATGAGATCATAGTCATGAAAGAGATACATAGTAGATCTATGTCTCAAAATCAGTGAAGGATATCTAGAGAAAGGAGTTGAATAATTGATCTGTCACAAGTAGTGATGTCAGAAGAGTGGTATTGTATAAACACAACTTGAGAAGAAGCATAAAAAAGGTGATGCTACTACATTCTCGAGGTCTACACTATGTGAATAGATATGTTGAATTCAAACACAGTTAGACATTGTTTGATTACCGATCATTGATGTATATTGTTAATAAATGTGAGACAATCCACCGATAATGATAATGGGTGTCAAGGTACCCAGTACAATCTAACAAGAGTGAATAGAGTATTTGATGTCAAACACTTCGTAGAATCTATCGATCAAGGGACATTGATGTATTCCCATTGTCAATAGCAAGGGAACTTGCCACTGATGATTGCAATCCCTAAGGTACTAATAATGATTCTCGATCTCTATCCTAGAGCAAGATGTGTCGAAGTCAATAGGAAGAGATTTGTTGAAAGGATGGAATTAAGGCATCCCCCATCATCCAACATGAGTAGTAGAAGGCCAAAGATTTGGAAGAACTCAAATGAAAATATTGAAAGGACCCACCATGAAGTACGTCTCTCGTGTTCACCAAATGTAAGTACCGCATGAAATAGGCCCTATGAATAAAATCCAATAATGAATATTGTCAACAAAGGTGAGGAAACCACCAATGGGGACAAATGGAATCCAAGGTATTGCATGAATCTGAATGTGAAAATAATGTTCTTTCCATAAAACATAAGGGAAACCACTTAGTTAGTGACCAATGATGAAATGCCATCTGTTGAGCACAAGGACACCTATCAATAATGTAAATAAGGCTAGGGTGTGACTATAGTTCAAAATCTCAAAGTAATGTGTCGTGGTCAATAAGATTTGACTCTCTAATAGGAAGTCAATGGGGACCTTCGATTCCAACACGAGTATAGGAAAAATATACTTCTGGTTATGAGAAGTACTTGACATACGTGAAGGCCTACTTGCAAAATCAAGAATTATGTGGAATGGCCAACATAGGCTAAAACTTCCTCTGAACAAGAAAACAACACAATGAAGTGACTTAGGCAGCATGGACTAAAAATAAACATCGACATAAGTCTGTGACGTGGGAGGAAACAACAGATTCTCCATATTGATTGGAAGAATAACCAACCAGAGGAGTAAAAATTATTTGCAACTGATTCAGTTTCTTAAAGCCATACTAAATCCAAATTTGTTGAGACCAAACTCAAAAATTTGTGCATTCTTCAAAGGAAACTCGATTCCTACTAATAACTGAAAAGAAGACTCATTCATGCACTCTTTTTTTATTATTTGATTTTTTGTCTTTTTCATATTGAAAATCCTAAAAAGGAATAAAATAATGCTAAAATACATAGAGGAAATGAGTGTCGCGAGCAAGAAAACTATTTCCAAGAGCAAGGAACATACCTATTCTCAATGAAAGGAATCGTGTGTGGTATATGGACATTTGGGGGATGTTTCCTCCTAGGGTACACGTGTCAAACTGCAAAGGAAAAGATTGAAAGGCTACCAATTGATGACAATGCATAAGAAAATGGGTGAGCAATAGCAAGTTCAAGTCAACATTAGGCTCAAAAGCACAAGCAGTAAGCATGCAATGTAGTTACAACATGAACACAAAAGTATGGGAGCCCTGTGGGTAAATAACTTGAAATAAGATTGAGAAGAATATGAGGCTTCAACACAATGTCATAGCGGGGCTAAAAAGACTCCCAAGCCTTAAAAAAAACTTCAGCATGGGCACCAAAAGACAAATCAAGGTGCTATCTTTGCTCTCTTTTATTCAAATGAAACTACACAGAAAGATGCACTCTTTGTGGAGTTACCTTTGACATTATGGCTTGTATGGATTCTACAAAATTTCTCCTCCTCTGTTATGCTCTCAAAATACCACTCCTAAGTTCTCTGCTCAACTATGGAACAAATACAATCCTAAAGAATGGAACCCCTTCTCTTCCTAACAACCAAATATTTAACATAGACTGATAGCCATCTAGGGGCAATGTTTTAACTTCCTCAACCCTCAATTGTGATAAGGTTTTGGACGTTCTAGAATCTTCTTGAAAGTTCATATGTGGCTAGCCCCATATGCATCAATAATGGACATTGACAAGAAATCCACTTGTACCATGGTAGGTCAACATTGTAAGTCAACTTGTGGGAGGAATAAATTTTGCATACGAGATCCAATTGAAGAGTTTTTTGCATCGTTGGAAAGGTCTCAATATACAGAATAGTGTCAATGGATTTGAGCTAAATCTGAGAAATTTTTGTCCCCAAAAATGTTTTTTGATGCCTTAAAATGGCTCTCAAAGGTTTCAAATGCTAATTTTTCAAATTGGGACCTACCATTAAAATGACTTTGTATGACGATTCCTCCGATATTTCCACTCTGAAATAACCGAGATAGATGACAAATAATATAATGATCCAATCCAGATCATTTTCTCTGCATTTGGCATAACGAGGCATAAATTACTTCAAAAAGCAATTTCTGAATTCAATTAAGATAGTCGATATATGAAGAGGGTAAAATCTAGGCAAAAATTTATATGTGTCTCATCTAAGTGTCATAAAAATTATGACATTTGTCATATCACAAACAAAAACAAAATTCAATGAGGCCAATATTAGAATTTTCACAAATGGGATCCATTTTTTAAGAAATTTGAACCACTAGATCTTGACAAGATGATCATTAGTATGGGAGAGTGTTGGCATTAAACAAAGGACTAGAGAATTGTCTCATAATTATTTGTTTGAAGTAGGGCTACAAAATCATGTTTGAAGGATGGGAAAACTACTCAAAGGGTGGTTAGATTGAAAGTTGACTTCTTCGATCTAAATAGAAACACTACATGAGCATGAATTGAGATGAACATATACTAAGAAATTAAATTTGTTTACACATTGTCACTAAAATTTTGTAACCAAGGGGGTGTTCTCATGAATTTATTCAATTATATAGCCCAACTAGGAGAGAGAGATTAGAAGGGACAAAATTACTACTAGAATTAGTTCTTGACTATTATTATGTCCATATGGTGCAATATTGCCTCCAAATACACTTATATAATCAACAACTAGCGAATGTAAATCAAAGCAACAACTAGCATCACTAGTGTGTAACAACCCAAGTAACCATGAAAACAATCTTTTAAACTTGTGAATAGCTTGTAAAGCCAATTTAAAATCAACCACCAATGAAAACAAGTCGCTTTCAATAATTGCATTTCCTCTAAGAGTTTTAAAAATTACATAGGTGAGCTTTCTTATTAGTAGATCTTGAGAGCTTGGGGTTTTAAATCCACCACCCCGAATTAAAATTTAAGTTGATTTTATCCTATCCTTTCTTATAGCTTCTCTAATGTTTAAAATATTTTACCTTCTCACTTCCCATGCATTTTCTCATTGTTCTTCCAATTCACTTATCAAGAGGTGAAAAACTTCACTTTCTACCTTCCCATATATGCATGATAAAATATTCATCTCCATCTTGATAAGTATTAAAGATATCAATCCACCCCATATACATATGTATATGTGGAATAAGAATTCAAATATTCTTATACACTTGAAAAGTAAACTTTACACTCTCTCTAAAATGAAGGATAAAAAAACCAAAAATAGAGGGCTTAAATAAAGCAATTAACCAATGAATTTTCCTTTTAGTTCTCCTTTATGAGCATGCTTTGGTATGTGTATAGGTTGCATGTTAGAATATAGGGTCATGAGAAGAAAAGAGTGAAAAAAAGAGTGCATTTATGTAAAGGGAGGCTTCAAGCAAGTAATATGGGGTCTTCACTTAGTGAACTTGTGACATAGCATGTGCATTTGTGGAATATTAAAGAATACCCTTAATTTCATTAGATATTGATAAAAACCTCCCTAAATCTTTTTGTTGACCCCCCCTCGCAATACATCTTTCCAATATAAAAAAAAACCTTATTTTTATTAGATACCCCTTTTCATAGCCCCAATATTTATAAACCCCCTAATACACCACATCCCTCTCTTGAATACCTAAAATATATTAATTTTATTTTTCACATTTTTTAACCCCTTTATAAATGAATGTCTT
The DNA here is from genome assembly GCA_010110895.2 of Picea sitchensis. Taxonomy (NCBI): domain Eukaryota; kingdom Viridiplantae; phylum Streptophyta; class Pinopsida; order Pinales; family Pinaceae; genus Picea; species Picea sitchensis. The sequence goes on along the minus strand of SNQJ01S0034418.1, from coordinate 124,406 downwards.
AAGATATTTAAGAAGATGAAACTCGCTTAACAAGTACGTGAAACAAATAAGTATTCAATAGAAAGAGGAAGAAAACAATAACACTTAGAAATTAAAGTAGATAAGAAGGTGAAGAAAAGAATGTGAACGGTAAAAGGGTTAAAAAAAAAGTGATAGATTATGATGGGGGTGCACTAAGAAATTAAAGTAGATAAAAAGGAGAAGAAAAGAAAGTGAATGGTAAAAGGGTAGAAAAAAAGGTGATAGATTATGATGGGGGTGGTGATATCAATGGAGGAAGGAGAGATGAATAAAAAATAAATTTTTCTTTATGTACGTTAACTCTCTAGTAAAAAAAAATGGGCCCCTTAGCCTATGAAAGGATAGGTCGGTGCATCTCATGGGCTTCTAGAGGATGGGGGAAGAAATTTCTTTCCTATCGCAAAGGTTGATGAAAAGTCCAAATGAAGTGTTCCTCCCTCATATTGTTAATACGTGAACCGCCTTACCTTCGTGAAGTTGCCTTTCGTGAGTCAGCATTAGAGGTGCAATCGTGAACCAACATTTGGTTAATAACGATAGAAATTGTCAAACATGGATGTGAACTTGTGTGGAGAATAGCACTTAATAGTGTTGCTACGTTGGTGTGACACGTGCTATGATACGATTGGCATGAGTTATTATGATACTAGTGCTATGCATTGAGTATGACTATATGCTTCCTTAACGTTATTTTCCTTGTGAGTGGTTGTATATTTATGTATTTTCCTTGATTTTCTATGAGTGGTTGTATTTTGTATTATTTATCCAGTCATCATTGAATATCATTAATTAGTTGGAAGTATTGGTTATGAGTGTTATAGGTAATAAATAAAATATTTTATTTTAGTATTAAGACATAAAGTACATGTTATTTTCTATGAGTAGTTGTATGAGTATGATATGTAAATTTTGTATTATTTTCATGTTATAAAAAAATATAAAGTAGAAAATAGTACCAAATAGTACCCTGATCATTGAAGATCATTAACTAATTGGAAGTATTGGTTATGTGGATAAAGATAACTAGCAGAGGTGCTAATTTGCGGTTGGTTCTGAGGTAGAGTAAATGTGTGGATAGTCTAATACGTGTAATTTTCAAGAATGAAGTTGAAGGAGTGCTTGCTAAATTACTAAACATGGTAGTCTCAAAGGTTAATTATTTAAACGTGGCAATCATATGATGTTAAATGTTAAAAAGTAAACAGGTTAATTGATGCATTCATAAATGCAAGAAAGTTATCAATAATAAATCTGGCTCATTGATTTCGGAAGACGACTAAGAATATACCATCATCTTCAATGTGTAGCCATCAGATTATAACTTAATATATTTTATTTTTAGTGTCAAGACATAAGCTACATGTTATGTTATGTTATTTTCTATGCGTAGTTGTATGATATGTAAATTTTGTATTATTTTATGTTATAGGAAAATATAATGTAGAAAATAGTACAAAATAGTATCCCATTCATTGAATATCATTAACTAGTTGGAAGTATTGGTTATGTGTGGATAATAAATAATATATTTTATTTTAATAATAAGAAATAAGTTGTTATGTTATTTTCAATGAGGGAAATATCATATAAAGATTAAATTGCATGTCAAGAAGAGGTTGGACTTTATAATAAGTACTTAGATTGCAATAATTTTCTATAATGGATTGAGAAAAAAAATGATTTATTAAAAAATTAGAGAAAAAAAAATATAATTTCTTGAAGGGAAAAACTAAAATGATCATGTTAAAGTACAAAATGTATCAGGATGAATCAACCACCAGTCAACTCACTCTTGAAATAGAAACTTGAATTACCAATACACAAAACCATGTTGCCCTAACACACTTTCAAATTAATAATAAGCAAATTATTAAAAATATAAATCATATTCTTGTTCATGAGTAATATTCACTAGCATAGCCACAAATTCGTGGTTGGTGAACGTCCAAAGGACGGCTTGCAAAACACACACGTTGTAATTAGGTTCTCGGGTCGTCCCCGGCCATGATTTCCTTGCCCATCACGGTGCTCACGCTCAGCATCTCGGGCAGAGGAAAGCACATCCTTATGAGGGGATTGCAAACACACATCCGCGAGAACGAACTTCCGAAGGTGATCAAATACATGGGGATGTCTACCAAAAGCAGCCTGTCGTCGTGGCTAGTGAAAGCTGAAAGGATGGCTTGCAAAACACACACGCTAATCACTTGTATGTGGTAATCAACTAGCCACCATAGTAAATTTTAAATATGATTAAGTAAAAGTAAAAAAATAAACATGTAAACTAATGTCTTTATAATAGTGAGGAAGTTAGTGGTTGAAATCACAACGATTGATTTATTGGGACTACTAAGAATATTCCATCAATATTTAATCTTGTCCATACAAAAGTGATTAAACACTAAAAACCTATTAAATGTGCCCATAATCAATAGGTGTATGTGTTTCGGCGTAATTACCATCTTTATTATATTCATATTACACTCTAATTTAAATGGAGTAAATTTTAATTTCATTTTTTATTTTCATGTTTTTTTTAATGATAATGATGATTAGCATTCACTAACATCAATTGATCTATTTGAATTTAAGAAAATAAGAGATTATTTAAATTTCTTTAAAATTGAATTTTTATGCTAAAAAAACATTGAATGAAGCATTCCAAGATCACCATCAATATATATATGATTATTAAAAATTAATATTAATATAAGTTTTTTATAATATATTATTGAAATATAAAATTAATATTATTAAAATATGAAATATAAAATTAATATTATTGAAATATGATAACATTATCATTAAAATTTAAATTAATTAATATAAATATAATTAATGTTAATAATAAAAATGATTATCATATTATTATTAAATAAATTGATTGAAATATTTATTTATGATTTAGTTTAAATATTTTAAGTTTTTATTTTTTTTATAGGTATTTTTTAAGACCGATTTTATTTAAAATCTTATAAAAAATTAAAAGAATTACATATTTTAAGTATCTTTTGTTTTTTTTTTAAATATATCAATTTATATACTAAAAACTTTATTTAAATACTATAAAATAATTGTGGTAGGTGAAAAACTTATAACATATACATTACTCCATTTATTTTTTCCACGAGAAATTATCTCGATATATATTAGAGATATATATCATTTACATTTTTACTGTATCCAATTTAGCACAGCAGCCATTACAAATTTCGTCCCTAAGACCCAGCAGGGTTTGACCTCGAGACCTCCTCCCAACACTTGGAGAAAGGTCCAGTCTTTACCAATTTAACATATACACTACTCCATTTACTTACTATTTCTTATTGGGACTTTCTATCAAGTGATTAATGTCTTAAGACTATTCAAATCGTGCATATCGTTGTTGAATGTTGGTTCGACCGTCTATTAATTTTTTCAAGAAGTGTGTTGTGGGCGCCTGAGATTATCTCTTATCTCGATGGAGAAAATCTAATTGTTGACTTTAATTCATGAAAGTGTGTGGTCACTGGTGGCGCCGGAGCTTATCTGGATGGAAAAATTTAACTGTTGACTTTAGTCATGCAGTTTGATTGACCCGCAACGATAAGGATGTCTAGGGCCCATTTGTCTCTGCACTTGATATCGTTATGCGTTGATGGTGTGTCCATAGTATATATGTAATGGCCTGTTTATAATACGAGTAATCTAATTAGGGAGTAATTTATTTTTTTTCAGTTAAAAAAAACAGCTTTAAATTTGGTCAGATCTTTAGGGGTAGTTTGAGTTTGGTATGGATTAAAATTTCATGCATTTCAAAATTGTATTTTAGAGGTTTTGTTTTATTTTAAATCCATTTAAATGTTTAAAAAATAGATCAAATTTCTAAATTAATAGAAAATTTAAAACTGTATGGCAAATATAACTAAAAAATAATTTGAGATCTTTAGATCTTTAGGAGTAGCTTGAGTTTGGTATGGATCAAAATTTCATGCATTTCAAAACTGTATTATATAGGTTTTATTCTATTTTAAATGGATTTAAATGTTTAAAAAATCGATCAAATTTCTAAATTGATAGAAAATTCAAAATTGTATGACAAACATAATTAAAAAATAACTTGAAAGGAAAAATTGCTCCAAATTAGCCCACTCTGATATATGTATTGAACATAAAAGAATAGATGGATTCCTGGAGAAGAAATTGTCTCTCCTGTTTTTCTAACACCGTGTGTTGGCAGCCTCACTCTTATAGGTTCCACCTTCCTGATCATGCCAATTCATGATATATGTAGTGAACAGGAAAAAAATAGAT
>SNQJ01S0034418.1:64757-105214 GCA_010110895.2 Picea sitchensis | reverse complement strand
TAACCGACATGATCAATCCACAATGGGGATTGATCCTATGAATAATATATCAATAATAATAAGAATACTCTTTGCAGTTACATTATTTCAACACTCCCCCTTAACAAGAAGGGTATTCTTCAACAACATCAGGCGAGAGAGGTTTGCATCATCAGTGGCATCAAGAGGACAGTATCATCAATATCATCTTGGAACATTGGCAGGCATATCTATAAGTCATTAGAATTTTTCTTCATCGATAGCATCATCATTCTCGAAAGAATGCCATCATCATCTGCATTAATATGTATCAGTAAAAAATGATACCTCATCACAGCACTAGGCTGGCACATCATAGTAGTACACTGGCTCAATGTCACAACTGTTAAGCTCATAGTTCAGTGTCAGTCACATCTTGCTTTACATCTAACAACTAGGTCAGAAGCAAGGTATACATCATCTTGCTTTACGTCTAACAACTGGGTCAGAAGCAAGGAATCATCTTGTTTTACGTCTAACAACTAGGTTAGAAGCAAGGAACACATCATCATCTTGCTTTACGTCTAACAACGAGGTTAGAAGCAAGGAATCATCTTGCTTTATGTCTAATAACTAGGTCAAAAGCAAGGAACACATCATCATCTTGCTTTACGTCTAACAATGAGGTCAGAAGCAAGGAATCATCTTACTTTACATCTAACAACTAGATCAGAAGCAAGGAACACATCATCACCTTGCTTTACGTCTAACAACGAGGTCAGAAGAAAGAAATCATCTTGCTTTACGTCTAACAGCGAGGTCAGAAGCAAGGATTCATCCTGCTTTACGTCTAACAGCGAGGTCAGAAGCAAGGAATCACACATCATCTTGCTTTACGTCTAATAGTGAGGTCAAAAGCAAGAAATAATGTTTCTTTACGTCTAACATCGAGGTCAGAAGCAAGGAATCACACAACATCTTTATTTACATCTAACAGCGAGGTCAAAAGCAAGGAATCACACACTCCCCCTTTCAGGGAGGGTCCTTTCGGACAATACCAAGCTTATCTCGAAAGTGTTCAAACTTTACACGAGATAGAGGTTTGGTCAACACATCAGCAACCTGTTCATCTGTGCTTACATATAGGAGCTTCAAGGCTCCTCTCTGCACCATGTCACAGATGTAATGATAGCGAATCTATATGTGTTTTGACCTGTCATGGAATACAGGATTCTCTGTCATTTTTATGTAGCTCTGGTTGTCACGTAGGATCATGGTTTCTTCCATTTCTAGGTCAAATAAACCGGTCAACAACTTTCGAATCCATATAGCTTCGCAACTAGAAGAACATGCAGCAATGTACTCTGCTTCCGTTGTGCTGAGAGAAATACTGGATTGCTTCCTACTCTGCCATGAGATCATGGTTGATCCCAAACTGAAATAGCATCCGGAAGTTCTTTTTCTATCAGCAACGCTTCCTACCCAATCTGCATCAGTATATCCACTCAATGTGAAATTATGATCTGCATCATAGCTGAGACCATAACCTATTGTGCCTTTAAGGTACCTCATCACATGCTTTGCAACCGCTAGATGAACACATCTAGGTTCTACCAGGAACTGACTCAAGGTGTTCATTGCAAAACAAATGTCTGGTCTGGTGTTCGTCAAGTACATCAACGATCCAATAATCTATCTATACAATGTGGCATCTATCAAGTCTGATGAAGTATCAACCAACAGATTCAGCTTTGTTTCCATGGGTGTATTCATGGACTCACATTCTAGCATATCAAATCTCTTTAATATTTCAATCATGTACTTTCCTTGGTTAAGGAAGATCCTCTCTGGACTCTGCCATACCTCAAGACTTAAGAAATAATGCATTAGGCCGAGGTCTTTCATCTCAAATTCTGAATCAAGTCTCTTCTTACATTCGGTGATGAGATTTTCTTCTCTAGTTAAGAATAAGTCATCCACATACAACAATAGTATTACTGGCTCGTTGTTCATAATTTTGAAGTAGAGATTTGAATTAGCTTTACTCTTGGTAAAGCCCAAGCTCGTCAAGAAACTGTCTATATGGCCATACCAAGCTCTAGGAGCTTGCTTCAATATGTATAAGAATTTCTTTAATCTGCAGACATGAGACTTCATGTCTTCAACCTCAAATCCTTGGGGTTGCTCTATATATACTTCTTCTTCAATAACACCATTTAGGAAGGATGTCTTCACATCCATCTGGTGCAACTTCCATTTCATCTTAGCTGCAAGAGCTATGATGGTCCTGATCGAAGTGTATCTGGCCATAGGAGTGAATGTCTCCTCATAGTCAATGCCTTCCTTCTGGGAAAAGCCATGAGCGACAAATCTTGCTTTATATTTCTCAATACTTCCATCAGTAGCATGTTTTATTTTGATGAACCATTTCGATGATACCACATCCTTACTTTTTGGTATAGGAACTATTTCCCATACATCGTTCTTTATTATGGATTGTTATTCCTCTGTCATGGCATTTTCCCATTCCTTCTTTTGAATGGCTTCTTCAAAGCAGGTAGGCTCCTCATCTAGGAGATCACACATCAAAGCCGTGTAGCTGGAGAATGGCTTTGGTCTTTTCACCTGTCTTAAGGTTCCTTCTAGAACACCATACTTCTCTCCATCTTGAATAAGTAGCTCTCTTGCCCAAGCAGGCTTTCTTTTATGGGAGAAGGTCATTTGAGGAGGTTCTTGAACTTTTTTTATATCATGGTCTTTAGGAGTCTCCTCATCAGGGGAAGTTATGACTTCCCTTACTAGTTCTGCAGCTCTAGGAACTTCCCTCACAGATTCTGCAATCCTGGGAATTACGAGTTCCTCTTCATGTACTTCTTCAAGATGGCATCTTCTTGATTTCTTAAGTGCTGCTTCTTCATCAAAGGTCACGTCCCTGCTGATCTCAATGTGACGGTGACCAGGTATGTAGATTTTGAAGGCCTTGGAGACCTCACAGTATCCCACAAATATTCCCTTCTTTCTGGAGGATTCTAGCTTGTTCCTTTTCTCTTTCGGTATATGAATAAACACTGGATAGCCAAATATTTTGAGATGGCTTACCTCTGGCTTCTTTCCAGTGAACATCTCTTCCGGGGTCTTGAACCCAAGTGTGCTATGGGATAATCGGTTCCGCACATAAATAGATACCATTGCTGCTTCTGCCCATAAACACATAGGAAGATCTTGATCATGAATCATGGTCTTTACAACTTCCATAATTGTTCTATTCTTTCGTTCAACTACACTGTTTTGTTGAGGATTATAGGGAGTAGTGAGTTCCCTCTTGATCCCAACATCTCTGCAAAAGTTTACGAACTCTTTCAAGGTATATTCTCCTCCATTATCTGACCTGAGTATCTTAATCTTCCTTTTAGAAAGATTCTCTATCAAGGCTTTGAATTCCTTGAATTTGCTGAATACTTCATCTTTAGATTTCAAGAAATATATCCAAGTCTTGTGAGAATAGTCATCAATGAATGATACATAGTATACATACCCACTAATGGAGGATGATGGAATTGGGCCACACACGTCTGAGTGAATGAGTTCCAATACTCCTTCCACTTTGCTGTCCCTTTTTGGAAAAGGGTTCTTGATATTCTTCCCTTGCGCACATCCATTGCATATGCCTTCTTGATCAACCTTGATTTCTGGTAAACCTGTGACATCTTTTCATATATATGGTAGCGCCTTGTAGTTGATGTGGGCTAATCTTCTATGCCAAATTTTGCATGAGTTTTCGATGGCAGTCTCTGGGTGACCCTTAATCTTATATAAGCCATTTTCTTCATTTCCGATGATGATTGCTTCATTTATGGTTTCTCCTTTAGCCCACAAAAGAACTTCTCCATCTATAAAGGCAACTCTGTATCATTTATTATCTAAAGTTGATATGGAAAGAAAGTTCTTCTTCAGGCCTGGTACATAGAGTACGTCCTTCATCTTTATTGAGTTTTATGAATCTAGCTTGTAGTTTGATTCTCCCATTCCCTTGATGGGATATTGGTAATCATCTCCAAGTGTCACTTTCTGAGAAAACTTCTTTTCTTAAATACAAGAGAGAGTACTTCTCTTACCCATCATGTTCTTTGATGCACCGCTATCGATGAGCCATGTGTCCTCTCCAGGTGATACAGATCCTGAGAGGGCCAAGATCAAGACATGGTCCTTAATCATCTTCATAGGTGGTTCTTCATCTTCGATTATGTGGGCATGTTGCCTCTTATGTTTCTTCTTGTATTCTTCTCATTTGACTGGACAAGAATTCGCCTTGTGTCACATCTTGTCACAATGATAGCATTGTATGGATGAAAGATCTCTTCCCTTGTGTTGTCCTTTCTTCTGAAAACTTCTTGGATGAGATTCTTTGTTATTGAATTTGTTTGATAGTTGAGGCTCTCTATGAGTTTCCATTTTGAATTAGGGTTTCTTCCTTCTTCCTTTTGTATGAGTAGCTAGGGCTTGATCATCATCCCTTGCTAGTAGTGCTTCACGGTTAGCTACCCTTGTCTCTTCTTGGATGCATTCTTCCCATAGGCTCTCAAACTGCAGTTTCTCCTTTCTGGCACATATCCTATGGATGAAAGAATCCCAAGGTCTTGTGAGACCATTTAGGGCCGTCATTATGAATTCGTCTTCATCTATGGTGTCTCCAAGTGCTTTTAACTGTTCTTCAATCTCAGATATTCTAGAGAAATATTCTTGAATCGTTTCTCCTTTCTGCATCTTGGTATTCTTCAATTGAGATCTTAGGTTCATCTTTCGGTTGATGTTATTTCCTTCGTATAGTTTTCTTAGAGAGTCAAACATATCTTTTGGAGTTTTCTTGGATGATACATATGGGATTAGGTGGTCTTTGATTGAATCTGCAATGATTCTTTGAGCCCTGATTGAGTCCTTCTGATGCTTTGCTTTCTCTACGACATCTTCAGGTTACGACACTTCTTTGATGAATCTTGCTAGGTCATTCTCTACAAGGATCAGACCGATCCTATACTTCCAGGCATGGAAGTTGTCTATGCCTTCTAGTTTCTCAACAAGCTTTGTGCTTGCAGACATCTTATACTTGAGGCTATGAAAAATGACAAAAAATGAAAATGCTTAAAATCAATTTTTGACCTTACAGGAGGTGTGCTTGGCTGAGGCGATTAGCCTAGTGTACTTGGATCTGAGAAAATCTAACTTTTTCCTTCCCGAAATTGATCTGCGGATTTCTAGACTGGTGCTTCTGGTTTTATGGTACTTATGGTACTATGGTACTTCTGGTACTCTGGTTTTCTGGTACTTCTGGTACTTTGCGAAACTAGGGTTTCACTTTTCGGTAGATCCAGCCACTGAAAAGGTGCGCTATAGGTGCCAAAATGATCCTTGGGTGAGGGCGCAACTTTCTAGGTGGTTTTGGAGCCGAAAAGCTTCACTTTTGAAAAACCCTAATTTGCAGGTACTGCAACAGTGATGTTTTTCTCTTGCAAAATATGCTTCCTTCAGGTTGGCTCTGATACCATGTTAATGTTTTATGCCATTATTATAGTTGTTTTCATTTCAATAGATAAGAGCAACATAAGAACAAGATCACTGAGAAATACACATTCACAAGAGACACGACATTTATCCTTGGAAACCCTGTGGGGGAAGAAAACCCAGCAAAAACTTGCTTATCATAAATTGCCAATAAAATGTCAAGAGATAACTCAAACCAGTACAAAAAGTCCTCTCCAAAAGATGCGCCACTCTTCTCCTTCTCTCCAACTGGTAAGTCGCAACTTGCCTCTCAGAAATGGACAAGTGTGTTGTGTGTCAAAGTGAGGTGCTAGCCTCTCTATATATACAAGTCTGGCATGTGTGAAGTGTCTTCACTGGCAGGGCAAACTTCTCACTCTGGGTGGGTAAACCCACCTTTGTTATATTTCTGGGTCTCAATAATAACTGTTGGGGCCGACTTCTTATTCTGCCTATTACAATTGTCTGTTGACCAATATGCAAAAGGTGATTTGGTCCTAATACAATAACCGACATGATCAATCCACAATGGGGATTGATCCTATGAATAATATATCAATAATAATAAGAATACTCTTTGCAGTTACATTATTTCAACAATATGAAGCGTGCGTTCCCCTGGTAATTTTTAAAAACATGCGCTGTAATGAGACGGAACGCATGCCCCCAATATAAAATGTCTTTGGTAATAACTGGACAAGGAACGCGTGCCCCCAATATAAAATGTCTGTGGTAATCCGTCTGTGGTAATATGAAACATTTCGTTGCATTAGGTTTATAAATGGAACGTGTGGGCATCAGACGACCAGTTCAGAAGCAAAACATGGGCATTTATTTAGATGCCACGGTTGAATCCTACTTAATCATTTAAATGTGGCAATTACATATCCTTACAGTAATTTTTTAATGTGATTAGGTAAATGTTAAAAAGTAAACATGTTAACGGATGCCTTGATAAATGCAAGAAAGTTATGAACAATAAATTTGACTCATTGATTTTGGAGGACGATTAAGAATATGCTAGCATCTTCAATGCGTAGCCATCAGATTAGGATTTAAGGTTAAATAAGGTTAAAAGATCATTAATTGTGCCCATTGTCAATAGGTGTACGCCATGATTATGGTGGGACATGATTGTGTTGGACCATGATTATGTTTTGTTAATCACATTGCGACATTAGGTTTTGTCACATTGCGACGAAAGGGAATGTTCATTCGTTTGCGACGATGGGGAAATGTTCATCACATTGTGGCGATAGGGAAATGCTCATCAAAATGTGACGTTCATTCATGTTTGTCAATTACGACGACACAGGAGTGTTCATCATACTACGATGATAGGGCTATGTCATAACATTGTGATCGTCATATATGTTTGTCAAATTATGAACGACATGTATGTTCGTTATAGTGTGACGTTCATATATGTTCGTCACATTGTGACATTACTATTGTTGGCATTACTACATTGCAATGTTGATTATGTTTTGATCATCACATTGCGACATTATGTTTTGTTTGCCACATTATGACATCAACTTTTATTCATCAGATGACATTGTAAGGTTATGGTCATCAAATTATGACGAAGGGTTTTTGTTTGTCACTTTATGGCATTGGAATAAGTTTGTCACTCTTCGATAGAGGGGATATGTTCATCACATTGTGAGATCAGGAAGTGTTTGTCTCATTGCAATGTTGGTCTACGTTGTTCACATGATTACGTTACGTTGTGTACATCACATTGTGAAAATGAGTTGTGTTCATCCAATTGCGACATTTGGAAATACAATGCGATGTCACAATATGTGTGTCAGATTGCAATGTGAGGATATGATTTCACATTGCAACAACAAGGCATTGTTTGTCACATTGTGACATACGTTTAAGTTCTTCACATTGTGATGAAAGGGCTATGTCATTAGATTGCGACGACATGTCTATATTCATCACATTGCGATCGACGTATATGTTTGTCACATTACGATGAGAAGGAAATGTTTATCACATTGCGACGACAAGGAAATGTTCATCACATTGCGACGACAAGGAAATGTTCATTACATTGTGATGAAAAGGAAGTTCTCATCATACTGATGAAAGGGATAAGTTCATCACATTGTGATCAACACATATTCTCGTCACATTGCGAAGTTCATATATGTTCATCACATTGTGAAGTCCATATATGTTCGTCACATTGAGACGTTACTATGTTTGGTATATTACAATGTTCCTATGTTTGAAACATTGCGATGTATGGAAATGTTGTCACATAGTGACATCAGGATATGTATGTCACATAGAAAGGAGAGGAAATGTACATCACACTGTGACATGAAGACGATGTGCAACACATTGCGATGCTTCTAATTGTTCGTTAGATTGCGACATAACTATCCACATTGGGATGACATGTCTATGTTCATCAAATCATGACGTCAATTTATGTTCATCACATTGAAATGTTAATATGTTCAATAGATTGCAACATTAATATGTGTGTAATTACAGTTCAAACATAGCATAGTGATGTGAAATCGTGGTGGTAATTATAACATATATGATGTACTTTGGCATCTTACAATTCCAGGTTGTAAGTGGCAGGGTTAGCGTGGGATTGACCCACAACTGAGTTTATAAACAATGCAAATTTTCTTTTTCTTATTATAACAAAAAAATTATACCTAATATTTTAAGGTAAAAAATATTTATTTTATGGGTAGGATTGTGCATAAATTTAAAATATAATTATAAAAATATTTATTTTCTCGGTAGGATTGTGCATAAATTTAAAAATAATTAGAATTTTATTACAGAGTAGATTTTATTTATTTATTTACATTGAAGTTATCAAATTAAAATTTACGATGTTTAAAATCTTTTGTTTTGATATATTGTGATTTTCATGTATGTTATTTTGAACATATTACAATTGGATAGTAGTCTTGAATGTTATTTTGAACATGTTATTTTGAAATATTATGGAAATAATATTACTATCTTAATTATGTTGATATATTACAATGTTTGGGGTTTTTTTTATTGTTGAACATTCTGTTTGTAGGATGACAAAGTGCGCAGGACACGAAAAGCTAAGAAATTGAGAGTTCTTTTGGACGGTGAATGCAAAGAATACGTCAAAATGGGTCGCTAAAGAATTGGAGGGCGACCTTCAACTTCACCGTCAGTAATGACATTTATTATAAAATTGCAGAAAGTTATTGTGGTTACAGTTATTCTCTTGTTATGCTCCCATAATGGTAACGATGTTATCTGCATGCAAAGAGATTTATGTATGTGTTTAAGAAAAAAATGCTCCAATCGATGTTCCCAATCAATTAACAAGAAAACATGACAGCCACTGAACAACAACAACAACAAATATAATATACCGAATCATAATATACCAAATCATATTTACATTAAATTTATCAAATTAAAATTTACAATGTTTACAATATTTTATTTTGATATAGTCATTTTCATATATGTTATTTTGAACATATTACAATTGGATAGTAGTCTTGAATGTTATTTTGAACATGTTATTTTCAAATATTACGGAAATAATATTACTATCTTAATTATGTTGATATATTACAATGTTTAGGGTTTTTTATTGTTGAACATTCCATTCGTAGGATGACAAAGTGCACAACACACGAAAATCTAAGAAATTGAGAGCGCTTTTGGACGACAAATGAAAAGAATACGTCAAAACAGGTCGCTAAAGAATTGGAGGGTGAACTTCAACTTCAACGTCAGTAATGACATCTATTAATAGATTGCGGAAAGTTATTGTGGTTACAGTTATTCTTCTGTTATGCTCCCAGAATGGTAACGATGTTATCTGCACGCAAAGAGATTTATGTATCTACACACAAAGAGATTTAATCAATGTTCCTAATCAATTGACAAGAAAACATCGACGGCCATAGAACAACAACAACAACAAATATAATATACCGAATCATAATCTTGCATACGAATTATGAGCTCAACTACATTTATTTTTCCATTATAAATCAATTTGTTGCATGGAAATACGCACTGTAATGTGGTGCATGGAAATAATATTACTATCTTAATTATGTTGATATATTACAATGTTTGGGGTTTTTTTTATTATTGAACATTCCGTTTGTAGGATGACAAAGTGCGCAGGACATGAAAAGCTAAGAAATTGAGAGTGCTTTTGGATGGTGAATGCAAAGAATACATCAAAACAGGTCGCTGAAGAATTGGAGGGTGACCTTTAACTTCACTGTCAGTAATGACATCTATTAGCAAATTGTGGAAAGTTATTGTTGGGAAATGTTAGTCACAATAGCAAAGCTCAAAATACAACAATGTTGATTCCTGTCCATCAAAATTTAAATGATTTTAAAAACTCGAGCTCCTAACTGCAATTATAATAACAATACATAGGCAAAATGCAAGTCAAAATACAAGTCTATGATGAGGGCCAACCATTGAAGGTAGGCCAGTTCATGGTCAGCTTGCCTTCCTCGCATGTAGAGAAAACCTAAATTTATCATAGCATGTCAAATAGCCTGAAAATCGAAGAAAACTAATTGCAGAAATTATAATTGAAGAAAACTGATTACATAAATTTTTACAGATGATGTTACCTCATCTAGCTAAAATATGAAATGACATAAAGACAGTACACGGTTCACACTCCATATGAAGCGTGCGTTCCCCTGGTAATTTTTAAAAACGTGCGTTGTAATGAGACGAAACGCATGCCCCCAATATAAAACGTTTGTGGTAATAACTGGAACCCCTGCCCCCAATATAAAATGTCTGTGGTAATATGAAATATTTGGATGCATTAGGTTTATAAATGGAACGCGTGGGCATTAGACGACCGGTTCAGAAGCAGAACATGGGAATTTATTTAGATGCCACGGTTTAATCCTACTTAATCATTTAAACGTGGCACTTACATATCCTTACAGTAATTTTTTAATGTGATTAGGTAAATGTTAAAAAGTAAACATGTTAACGGATGCCTTGATAAATGCAAGAAAGTTATGAACAATAAATCTGATTCATTGATTTTGGAGGACGACTAAGAATATGACAACATCTTTAATGTGTAGCCATCAGATTAGGGTTTAAGGTTAAATAAGGTTAAAAGATCATTAAATGTGCCCATTTTCAATAGGTGTACGCCTTTCGGCGTAATGAAAAAAAAAATTGTGTGTGCAATCTGGTTAGCTAATTCCTCATCTCGGTGAAAATCGAGCTTGATGGATATTGGAATGGAGAAGAATTCCATGGATTTATCATTAAGAGTGGAAGAAACATGTAGGAATAGATATATTATGATCATCTATAGATCTAGCTCAATGTTACCGAAATGTTGGAAGACTTGTTGAGACCACAGAAGTGAGCCATATCTCAAAAAAAGGATCTACTGAGTTTTCTGCAAGAGAAGATATTCATTGGATTTTCTACAACTACGGGGAATTTCATTGCAAACCATTACATTCTTGTGTGCAACTTCACCACAAAAGGAAGGAGACCCCATGTCCCACCACTTCATTAGAAGAATTACAAGAATACAAGTGTGGGGTTCATATCTGGCATTACAATGGCCATTCTCGTTCTCTTCTCACTAGAGGTTGCAGTTGTGTCTCTAAAAAAAAATCCAAGTACAGAGACACGAATGAAGAATTGGTGCAATATTTCTGGCCTCGTATATTTGCTTACAAGGATCTAAGCATCGCTACAAATGAGTTTGGGGTGAGAACAGTTTTGGGTAAGGGGGTTTTGGCAGCATGTAAAGGGGTTCTCTCTTGTGCAATGACAAAGAAATCATGGTGAAATTTATAACGAAGGAGTTCATAGAGGGGATGAAAGGGTTTGTGGCAGATATCTCAACCATGGAGTGCATGCAACACATGAACTTGGTTTATCTCAAAGGGTGGTGCACGATGCAGAAGCAACTATTCATCATGTACAACTACATGTCCAACGACAACTTGGATAAACTCATATTGGGGAACCCAATGACCATCCTGTCACGGCCTCCACTATACTTGATATTGAAGGGTAAGGAAATGGGGCTACTTTATCTACACAAAGTTTGGGAGAAGAGGGCCATCCATAGAGACATCAAGTCAAGCAATGTGTTACTAGATATAGAGTTCAATGGGTAGTTGGGGAACTTCAGGGCCATGTGACTTGAGACTAGTGATCAAATTTAAAGCATTACTCTTAATTTCTAGTCGATGGGTATATATTCATTCTACCCTTTTCACAATAAAAAGTTGAAACAATAGTTGTACTTTAATTGATAGTAATAAAGTAGGTGCATGCTTAAAAAAAATATTCTAAATAAAATATTATGCTTCCAAATATTAAAAATGTAAAATTTTTAATGAACAACGAGATAGGTAAGTTGGAATTTCAATAGAAAGTAATAATAAGCATACTTTATAATTTCAAATATAACATTTCAATGGGTTATATATACCTTATTAATAATAAAAATTCATAATCTTTGAACCACATTTTCTTTGGAAGATTTTAAGGTATTAAACATGACAATATAAAAATTCAGGAATAATCACAAAATCAAAAAAAATTGTGAACACCAATATAAGAGAGGATGCAATCTATGTATCCATATGATTCATGAGCACTACATCTTATATTTATATTTTGAGCATACCCTGATCCTACTTAACAATGGGAGTCATGTTCATTCTAGATCTCATTAGAAAAGAAGAAATTATAGTAGATATTGAGGCCTTTGCACTTAATGGATGATAATTCTATCAAAATACTATAAAAGAAATGAAGAGACCATACTTGCATTATAATCCTCTAGGAACATGATAATCTAGCATGAGTACATCCATTTCTTATTATTTAAGTTAAGATTTGGAGCTTCCCAAGATCCATAGAAACACAAAACTAAATGAAATTACTCATAAGGACACCAAGTATGCTATTTTTATTGAGGATATTGATTGTTCACTTTAGCTCTCAAATCTTGTGAAAATGCATGAAAATGTGGGATGTTAGAGCACAATCCCTAATGCACAAGTGTGATGATAATAAAAATTATGTTACTTTGTCCCTATATTTCTTAAGAATCTTACCCAGCTTTAAAAAAATTGTTCAAAGCATTAATGATAAAAAGGATATATGTCCTTGATCTAGGGCTTGGGATGAGGTGGTCGGAAGGCAAGCTTTTGAGCATTCTAAAAAAATTTACAAATCATCACAGTGATGTCAATGTTGCTAGAAACAAGTAGAAAGTAAAAAAGTGTGCTAGATAAATATGCATGGAATAAGGAAAAGGGGAATGATAATTTTGGAGAACAAAGGAGTGACAATTTGATAATACTATAAATTGAATGAACAGAATCACAATTCTCATTGTTGTAATCCCAATTTTAGGTTTTGTGATGTTGACAAGGTTCATATCTAAACTTAATCAATAACATACAAGTTAGAAAATTTCACCAATTTTGATGGAGTTTGTAATTCCAAACGTCATCATTAAATAGTTTTATGTGAAACAAAGAAAAAACTATGCATTATCTTTATGATCACCTTGAACAAACTTGTACAAGATTATTGGATTATTGAGAGATTCACATTCACTTATTAGTTGTGTTTTGTTCCCATTATCTATTATATTAGTGGGGATGTTGATCCAAATCAGATCCAAACAAGAACAATTTTATATCCGCATAGGCTCTAGGATGATCACCACAGGAAATGTTTAAGGCTCTGGATGTTGAATTTGATCAACCTGTTGGTGTGAATGGACCCATACCATCAAAATTGATTCCTACACTTGTATTCAATGTAGTCTTAAGTCAAACATATGAGATGTTAAGTCAAGAAGTATATTGTTGTACATAAAGAAATAATGTATTAAGAAAATATGATATGTTTAAGTGACCTTTTCCCAATGGGAGAAGAGACAAGAAAACAAAGAGGAGCTAGAAAAATAGACTGGGGAGAAGATGAAGTGTTGTGGATGCCTGACCTTCCAACTATCCTCCCAATCGACCCACTCTCCTATACCATGTTTCCCCACAATGAGAGAGGGGTTCTTTGGTTTTGAATTAAGTAGGAGGCTACCCAGAAGTCACTAAGGAACATAGAGATGAACTAGAGATCCTATAACTTGCCTAGTGTTGCATAATAAGGAGTCTAGTTGAAGCCAATTGAATTTTGGTTTTCCATTTTGGGTTTTCGGGGTAAATTCTAAGTTTATTTGTGGTTTTGTTTTTATGTGAATTTAATTATATATGACTGGTAAATGGTGTGCACTAAAATTAATGGTTGTCTGTGTTTTGATTCCATAAAGAGAAATATGTGTTAGTTGTGATTTGAGTTTTGTATTCCTTAGATACAGTTCCCATGGGCCAACAATCTAGTCTAAAATCTCTTTAACCATTCCCTTACATCCACTTTGAAGTTTGGAAACCAACAAATCTCCTTCTAGATTTGTTTCTATCTACTTGAAAGTTGCTAATTTAGTTTTAAGAGATGTTGGGGAGATTTCTCTCACTCCTAGAGTCAATATTGTTGTTGGTTGGTGTATACACCTCACCCACAGGCCCTTCATTACATTTTCACCATTTCTTGGGAGTTTTCATTTGCTCATAGGCTATATAAATACCATAATATGCATTCTAGTGTTGCGTGGGAATTTGTTATTTTCCCACAAGCCAGGTACAACATTTTGTTTCTTTGTCAATTACCCAATTCACCCCCAGACAATTTTAATTGTCATTGGTTATCAGATTCAACCTCTAAATATTTTTTGACATCATAGGTCACCAAATTCACCCTTCAGACACTTCCCTCCACTGCTAGTTTCCCAATTTTCCTTTCAGAGGTTTTTCCTTCACTGATGGTATTCAAATTCACCCTCAGAGTAATTATCTCCATTGTTGGTCAGCCTGACTTGTCCTGGAGCATTTTGATTCACCATTGGTTCACTTGTTGGGCGTTTTGATACACGATTGTGTGCTTCCTTCTTAAGGATAGATAGTTTAGACCCAGGGTTCATCTAGATTTGTTTAACAAAAACCCAAAAGAATCAGCATATCAATCCTCGGCCAAGGCCAAGGAAGGTATCACCCAAATTGAAAACATGATCATAGAGACCATAAGGTATTGTGACAAGGATGAAGGATAAACATATTAAAATTCATCGAGATTGACATCCTTGCAGCTCATGTCTGACAGATTATTAGGACTAAGAAGTAAAACAGTACACACACATATTCAACTCATATATGATAGACACATAATGGATAAGAATTGTCACATCTTTGGTTCTTTGGTTGTGGGGTTCCTTGGTTGTGAAATCTAGAGTTACTTGAATTTCCCATAGCCATATGATGAGCTTGAGGAAAGGATTACTTTACACAGTTGGTTGTTTTTGCACCAACAAACGTTGGGCCTCTTCAAGTTTGGGGCATTGGTGTGTTAAATGGTCTTCCTTGCACAACTTACAGGAAAATTGGACTTTCCTTTTATCATTTTTATCCCCACCAACATCGTTACTTTTGGTTTTGTTCGCATTATTATTACCCCCACAACTTTTCTTATTACCCTTGGTTTTCCTCTTTCCTTCAAGTTGTTGTTTACCCTTCAGATTTGTTGACTGTACAATATGCACATTGGAAGCTTGAAGTAGGGGAGATGTCAAAGCATGAGCTTGACTAGCCATGGGTGGATTCATAGACATCTACTTCATTTGGTTTTCTACCAAACTCATGACCACATTATCTATTGAACCCAACCCCATCGACATGTGGTCCCAATTTTAGTTTCAGAGGGTCCATGTTAGGTCTTGTTGCATTCAATAATATTTCAAACAAAACTCTAGACTGAGAATATATCAAATATAGTTTTTGGGATTTGAAAATGGCTTGTTCTTTGGTCATCTCTCCCAAAAGAGAGACATATTTAGATATGTAAGGTAATAAGGATTTCAAGAACCACTCTAGAAGAAACTCCAGAGGGATTTAATCTTTTACCATTCGATTCCTTCTCTACCACTCTTGGATGTGGTTGGAAATGTGGGTAGAATTATCCTACCTAAAATTAGACAAGAGATCAGTCCTAACATCATATAGAATAGGAATTTGAAAGTGGTTTAATAAAATCATGGCCAATTCATGAAAATTGCTAAAAATACATTCCTTTAAGCTCAATATACCACTTCACAACCACCCAAGTGAGGGTACATTGAAATAGTCTCAAGATGATGAAATCATCCATAAAAAACTTAGATGAGCACCATAAGTGCAATATTGTCACATGATCTCCTAGATCCTCACTATCCTTCCCTTCAAACGTTGGAATGTTTGAGGGGAGTTTGGTGGGGATTGAAGGCCAATTCATATTGTGACAGACCATATTATTGGTGATCTTGGAAAGATATAGAAATTTTAAAGTTTCTAAAAATGGAAGTTGTAGTTGCGACATAGAGTTCCAATTTTTGGGGTTGTAACCCTGTAGGTTATTGGTACTCTAAAAAGAATATCCGAGAGTATTACTAACACCAGGTTTCCAAGCAATACTTGTAGTATGATCGAGGTTTGGATTTTAACTTTGAGCTCCTTGTCCATAAGGAGGAAGGCATCCACCCATAAGATTCCCAAATTGTTGGAAAGGATCTCCCCTTGTTGACATCCCATGTGAAGGAAAAGCTCCCTACATAGGGTTCCAATAACTTTAGAAGGGATTGCTCCCTATCAACATTCTAAAAGAGGGGAAATAATTACTCCCTTAATTGACAAAAAATGGAAAAGGGTTAGAACCCATCAACATTTTGAAAGATTGGAAATTTACACCCATTTGATTACCCTATCCTAAAAGAGGATTGGTCCCGATAAATTCCCAATAAAATGGAAATTCTACACTTCCTAAAGAAGGTTTTGATCGAGGGATGTGCTCCCTTCCCCATGGAAAAACATGCAAGGGAGTTAATAGTTGCTCATGATTATAATTTCTCCCTTGTTCTCTCGATGATGTGCTACCTTGGATTGCTCCCTTAACCTTGGGATGTGCTCCCTTCCCCATTTAAAACTAAATCGTGACATAAACTGATGGGCATTGGGCTCTGCTCCTGCTGCAATCCAGGAGTGACTTTTGTCGTGAAAATTTCTGGCACTGCTGCTACAGAGTTGCTCACATGTGGCTGAACATCTCTGATAAGCACAGGTGAGTGGACGACTGATGTAGGCTCACTGTTCTCAGGTGGTGGATGCTCGCTGTCTGGCTCTGGAATGAAATATGTGCTCAGTTGCTCTTCTAGTTCCTTTTCCTCTTCTTCTTGGCTTCCCCCTGTATCAGATTCGTATTCATCATAAATGGAACCAAGGGATGGCTCTGCTCACTATCATGTTGGTCAGTGTCTTTATAGTGATCAAATGTAGGATAAGCTTGTTGCTCATCATCACTATAATATTCACCAAAAAAGGGCTGACCCTTATCCCCATGATCTTCCTCCAGAATGGTGGTCCCATCAAAAATATCCGTTTCAGGGACAGTGGGACCTACTGCTTCTGGTTGCTCATACATAATCTTTTTCTCTTTAATCCCAGGTAAAAATATATAATGAGAAACCCCCTGGAGGAAAAGAGAAGAATCCTCTTCCACAACTAACCCCTCTTTAAAAATGAGAAGGTCTTTGTCATCATAAGTAGGGCTGCTAGGAACATCTGCTTCAACCCGATATCTAGGTGAGCCATTTACCATGGACCACATCTGCTCTATAAACTCATAAATTTCACAAGAGGCATGTTGATCTTTATGAACATCTAAAAGAACAGGTGCATCTGAAATGATGTCAGATGCTTCCGTTCTAGGGCTAGCATAATTAATATCATTCAACACCTTTATATTTTCATAGCCAATGATTTCCTCTACAGTAAAAGCTTCATCACAAACATGGTCTATAGGGCCAGCAGAGGCTCCATGAAGCAAAGAAAACTCCTCACAACAGTTTTCATACAAACAATCAAGCTAAACAATAATCTTTACAAAATGATTGAAAGTTATGAAAATCTGTCAAAAGAATGGAATGCCTAGCCAGTGGGAAGGGTCGACGACAATCAAGAGCCTTTAATGAATGCCTAAAAGGAAGCAATGGACATCTTCATGTAATCTTAAATTAGATGAACCTCATAGAGTCAAATTAAATGCTCAAAATTTGAGCCTCCGAACTCTTTCATGCGTGAAATTGAGGGAGGAAATATTCCCATTCATCTCTATCTAGCAATGGATTAGGAAAACCAACTATCAGGAAAAGTCACGAAATCCAGCTCTCTGACTACAAAATTTTCTCCATGTCGAGCGGTGAGTATATCGATCCGTCAGATCATGATGAAGTGAAGATGCATCTTGATGATATGCACGATCCTTATTTCACCCATCAAAAGCAGATCTGTATTGTAATTACCCAGAAACTGGTGAAAAGTGCAAGAGCTCGAAAACTCCTCGTCCGGCTTCAGGTGTCTGATGCTCCTGATGTGGAGACCAGCGATTCATGATTGATCCTTGGTGCTGATAAGAATCTTGAAGGGGCTCTGCGTTAATGCGGTGCTGTGGGAATCAGAGGAACAAATGTCATTTCTACCCGGGCCAATCGATCCTCGAATCATGGAGTCGCCAAGTGAAAGATGCACATCTTCGAATATGCCTGGTCCTTGTTCACCATCAAAAGCCAGATCTTAATGTTGTCGTTACCCCAGGAAACTTCTCAGGCTGAGAAAGAAGTTGCTGAAACTTTCTCGAGAGAGCTCCTCTGGGTCAGCTTTTAGGTGTGCTAACAGTAGCCATAGCTGAAACAGTGATATGGAGACCTTGGAGTCGCCACAGTGGAGTCACCAGGTGCACAATAGAAATCTTGAAGGGCTCTGATGTCTGATGCACCTTAAGAATCAAAGGCTCAATGTCATTCTACCCAGGAAAAATATTCAACTTCATCCCCAGTGGCGCCAGGAATGTTCACGTTGGAAGTCACTCTTGGATTGCAGCAGGAGCAGAGCCTGATGCCCATCAGTTTATGTCACGATTTAGTTTTAAATTGGGTGATCGGATGTGAGTGAACTCAGAACAGTATAGCTTTAACTCAGAAAACCGAGCCTGGTATGTAAAAAACAAGGGAGGTCTTGATCCAACTTCTGTTAGTAAGTTGAGTATAAGATGGATAGATGGAAGAATTAATGAGATGAGTGGGCAAGAATGCCTCAGGCATCAGGCCTTCGACAACTTGAGGAGGAAAAACTCAGAAGAAAAGATCCTCTTGACCCTGAGTTTCAAGGAACTAAAAGGTGGCTCGACTGGATCCTCCAATTCTGAGCCCTTTAGCATTGAGAAAGCACAAGAACTGATTAGAAACCCTACGACTATTACAGTGATCCAACCTACATCATCCTACAATAACGCAACTCGACTGGATCCTCCAATTCCGAGCTATTCTAACATAGTGTAAACAAAGAGATGGAAAGAGGCTGACATCCATAAAGTAAGAAGTCTTAAATGCCAATACATAACCAGAGCGACCAACGCTTCATAAAAAATTTACAATCGGGAGCCTAGCTCAACCATCGATCCTTTTAAAAATATCAAAACTAAGTATATATACTCCTAAATAATTTCCCAACAGAGACGTCTTAGACCTTCAGGATGGGGCGTCTCTTCAATCAAATCTGGCCTGCACTCCTCTGTCATACGCCAACCTTAACTCTACATGGCTCGTGCCAGGGGGTAGCTGAGCCCTTAAATGATGAAGTAGCGTGTGCAGACTTCCTTGGTGAGTCGAGGACTCGGCATGGCTTCTGTAGAAAAAAGAAAACACAGAGGACCATCTTAACTCTTCATGCCTCATGCTAAGGGGTAGCTGAGCCCTTAAATGCCAAATTAGCATGCACAGATTTCCCTGGTGAGTCGAGGACACCGGCATGGCTTCTGTGGGAAAACCAGTACAGAGGACCACCTCGGGCAGACTTCCTACCGGGACCTCCATACCTCGCAATTAACGAGTGAGGCGAGGTTTCAACCACCCCCTCTCTTCTTCATTTACTCTGAGCAGGTATCAGGATTGAGATCAAGTTGAACTGGCACCTAGAGAACACAGTGATCCCTTCTACAGCTAAACCTGGTGCTTCATCCCTTTACGCAGTTCTTTCTATCGCCCCCAAGTGACCACGGGCTGTGACCCTGTGCCTATCTTGAAAGGCGCTTTTGACATTTCGCGTCTAGAGGATATGAAGGAGTTGCTCCTTGTGCTTCAAAGTCACGATGGGAAAAAAAGCGAGGAGCCTAATCGCGCACCACGTGTCCCTTTGGATGGACAGCTGAGACTGCTCCGTGATACAGTAGGCCCGGGTCCTGGACGCTCTCGGCATTTCGCATTTCACGGCTGGGAAGAGGATGCTCCTTGTGCTTCAAAGTCACGATGGGCGAAAAGGCGAGGAGCCTAATTGCGCACCACATGTCCCTGCAGGATGGATGACTGAGATCACTTTCGTACTTCGCAATCTCGCGAGTTGGAGGGTAGAGCCTTCGTGCTTCCCTTTTACAAAGTTCCGAGACGCGAGATGGCGATACGGGTAGAGCTCTTTTTATTGTCGGTGCCCTCCACACGTAACCATTATCTAGGGATTAAGTGCTAGCGCCTCTCGCAACTTGCGACCTTGCGATTTGGAGTGTCAAACCTTGGCACCCTCCCTTCATGAAATTCTGAGAGGCGATGGCTCTTTTCCCTTTCCACAATTCTCACGACTCACGATCTCGTGCAACCAAAGGATATGGTCCGCCCTCTGAACTCACGAACCTCGAGTTCAAGAAATAAACCCACGCTTAAACTGATCTTGATCAATGGCTCTCATTACTTCACGAGTTCTCCATGGAGAATTTCGACTGTCCACTTCCTTGAAAACTTCTACGCTATACTTGGCGCGACTCGGTTGACTGTAATTACCCACCGATCAGCGATCTGCTTCGTCAATTGATCCTTTCCGTTGAAAACAGACTGCTCGCTCGCTCGATTTGTAGCCTGAAATGAGATTTTTTCCATGTTGCGCTTGGGTGCTTCTCATGCAACACGCAGACCTGGATACTCTGTGCCCAAGACAAGAATGGTTGTTAACAGACTCTTGTGTTAGAGGAGATTTCCCAGCAAATACCTATGCGACAATTGGATTTTATCACTCACTAATCAATTTCTATGTTGAGTGAAGTGGCCTTGGAGAGTTTAGTCTCCAACCTAACCCAAGGCCCTAGACCTAGTCTTGTTGTTGTTTCTAATAAGAAAACATTCTAGTATATTTTAAATTAATGTTTGTTTTAGTGTTTATTGTTTACTGAGGGAACATAAGTGAAACTAGTGGTGTTTTCAAGGACTCTTGCAAAAATAAACTGATAAGAACAATATCATTTCATTAAACACACTTATTCTTTAATGTAAAATTATAATCTTGAGCAACTAAAGAAAACTATTAACCTTGAGATGCAATTTTTTTTCCTTTTCAAATATGCAAACACAACTACGATTTTGTTTTCAAAATGACTCACTACTTTAGACAACTCAAAAACCTAAATTCCCTTACAATACAACAACCTCTAAATGCAAAAGTTATCCATCAATATTTTTTCCCTTTGGTACCTAAAAGTAGATGTGTGACCAGTCATTAGAAATCCATCTACGTGTACTCTACTCTTGGAGTGCCCATTCTATGATTTGGGACTAATAACTAGATATTTTGAATGTTGGATTTCTTGTGGGTCGTCACTCTTTACTTTAAATTTGTAACTTTCGTGGACTATATCTCGACCATACATGATAATATCTCAGAGAGTAATACATGTTGTGATGATCAAATTATCAAACTAGAGGTAGGAATCATACACTTTTTAAAGAATGAAATATGGCCATTTTATTGCTCTAAAATTGGCATAAATTACTTTGAAAGGAAATTTCTCAATGTAATTAAGATATTCGATATATAAAAAGGGTAAACTCTAGGCCAAATTTTAGATGTGTCTCATCTAAGTGTCATTAAAATTATCACATATGTCATATCACAAACAAAAAGAAAATTCAATGAGACTAACATTATTATTTTCACAAACGGGCTCCATTTTTTAAGAAAATTGAACCATTGGGTCTTGACAAGATGATCATCAGTATGGTGTGTTGGTGTTCAACAAAGGACTAGATTTGTCTCATAATATTGCTTGAAGTAGGGTTGCAAAATCATGTTCGAAGGATGCCAAAACTACTCGAAAGGTGGTTAGATGCAAATTTGAATTCTTCGACTGAAATAGAAACATGACATGAGTGTGAACTAAGATGAACATATACTAGGAAATTGGTATTGTTTACATGTTGTTACGAAAATTTTGTAACCAAGGGGGTGTTCTCATGAATTAATTCAATGACATAGCCCAACTAGGAGAGAGAGAGACTATAAGGGTCAAAACTACTAGTAGAATTAGTTCTTGACTATTGTTATGTGCACATGTTACAATATTGCATCCAAATACACTTATATAATCAACACCTAGCTAACGTTAGTAAAGAAACAACTAGCATTACTAGTGTGAAAGCAACCAAATAGCCATGAAATTGATCTTTTAAACTTATAAATAACTTGTAAAAACAATTTAAAATCAACCACCAATGAAAACAAATCCATTTCAATAATTGCATTTGCCCCAAGAGTTTTAAAAACCGCATAAGTGAACTCTCTTATTTATAGATTTTGAGAGTTGGGGGTTTTAAATCCACCACCCAATTACAATTTAACTTGAGTTTACCCTATCATTTCTCTTAGCTTCTTTAATGTTTGAAAGATTATACATTCTCACTTCCCATGCATTTTTTCATTGTCCTTCCTCTTCACTTATCATGTGGTGAAAGATTTTGAACACCTTCTAGCTTCCCATATATGTATGATAAAATATTCATGTACATCTTGATAAGTAATAAAGATATCCATCCACCACATATACATACGTGGAATAAGAATTCAAATATTCTTAATAAACTTTACACACTCTCTAAAGTGAAAGAAAAAAAAACCAAGGGCCTAAATAGAGTAATTAAAAGATGAATTTTCCTTTCATTTCTCCTTTACGACCATTCTTTAGTATGTGTATAGAAAGGTAAACATGGGTAGGTTTGGGATTTTGAACATGGAAAAACATTTAAACACATAAGAATCACATGTTAGAATATAGTGTTATGAGAAGAGAAGTGTGGAAAAAAGAGTGCATTTGTGCAAAGAGAGGCTTCAAGTAAGTAGCATGGGGTCTTTAGTCAATGAATCTATGACATAACATGCATGTTTGTGGGATATTAAATAATATTCCTAATTTCACTATATATTGATAAATACTTTCCTAAATCCTTTTGTTGAACCACCATCTCAATATATATTTCCAATATAAAATAACTTTTATTTTAACTAAATACTCTTTTTTATACCCTCCAATACCTATAAACTCCGTAATATTCCATATCCCTCCTCTTGATACCGACAATATATTAAATTTAATTATAAACTCTCTTTTATTAATAAACATGATAAGATATTGATTAACAAAAAAAACCTTGTAACAAGTAAGTGAACATTAGAAAGTGGAGAAAAACAATGAAACCTAGAAATAAAAATAAATAAATAAATAAGTTAACCATTAAAAAAAAAAAAATTACTAAAGAAAGTGATAGAGTATGATGGGGTGGTGATGTCAATGGAGGGGAGAGGAGAGAGGAATAAAAAATAGAAATTTCTTTGTATATGTTAGCTCCATAGTAAAACAAAAAAGTGGGTCCTAAACGTATCTTATGTACGTCTAGTAGATTGTGCTTCTAGTAGATGGTGTAGATTGTGCTTCTAGGAGATGGGGGAAGAAATTTCTTTCAATACGTGATAGTAGATGAAAAGTCCAAACGAAGTGTTCTTCTCTCTTATTTTTGAATAGGTGAACCCCCTTACCTTCATGAAAGCTACCTTTCGTGAGTCAGCATTAGAGGTGATAAACTTGTAATGGAATCGTGAAACATGAATGTGAACTTGTGTGGAGAATATTACTTGATAGTGTTGCTACGTTGGTGCGACACGTGAACTTGTGTGGAGAATAGCACTAGATAGTGTTGGTGTGACACGTGAACTTGTTCAATAATTTATAATATTTTAATTTCAATTTTTTTTTTTTTAATATATATTTTAATAATTTTAATTTAATATTTATCATAATAAAAAATAATTAATTTATTATTATATATTATTTAAATTTAAAATTAATATTAATGTAAATATAATAATATCATTATTAAAATCTAAATTATTTAATATATTAATAATCGAAATGATTATCATGTAATTACGCCGAAGGCATTTTTTAATGGGAGGTTTCTCTCCAGTCTTTCATCGTTTGTTTTAACCCATAAAAATGTGTCATATATTTATCAGTGATTGACCAATATTCTCTTTCCACGTGTTTTGGCTATCGAAGGGCATCAGTGACATCGGTAAAGGAAATTTTTTTGTTGTTAGGTGGACTAGTCTTTCTCTAGGATGGATTTGGGTAAAATTTTGTATTCTTTCTTTCAAATATGAATCTCTTTGTTATGTTAATGTATACCATTTCTTCTTTTTCTATAAGAAGATTTAAATCTTGGTGCGGTACTTGAAAATTGGATATTGTATAACATAAATTATTTTCCCTTCTGAGAGTGGAATTACTTTGCTTTCAAGCAGTTTTTATTTGATTGCTCCATAGTTTCAAATCATGTTTGTCTTTTTTGAACAAATATGTGGGTTTGGCACTTGCGCTTGTCTAAAAGGCGTCCTGAGTAATACAATTATATTTGGAAAACTAGGTTAAATTTGAAGTATTAATGCAAAGCAGTATCAAATTTCTTGTGCTGCTCTCTTCTTTAACCATATCCAGTGGAGTAAGGATGTATGATATCATTTTTTTTGTAACGTGCAATTTATGTTTTTAAAAGAGATGAAATTGACTTTCCGCAGATTGGATCTCTGTTATCTCTCAAAATGTGTCTCTGAGAAATAGAAAATGGTATTATATGATTTGATCTAATATAGATTATTTGCAAAAGCATGCAGTCCAAAACTTCATATATGGTGCATTCTACACCTCTTTTAATCTTCCAGGTGGTGACACTAGACTTGGGCAATATGAGATTTTTAAGTTGTCTCCCTTTTCAATGGAAGGGAACCATATTAACTTGTAGAATATGCATTATGTCATTTTGATTGTGAGAGCACAAGAGTTGTGAGAGTCTATAAATTTAGTTTACAACTTGGGTGGTTCCCGCCTGCTTCCTTACTGTTAGCAAGTCGTTGAGATGGAGTAATTACACAAGTTTTTCTCATTGCCATGTTTATATGGTAGCATTAAACTAAGATTATGGTATCTCATAATATGGACTATAGTAAAAATGGATTTCAACTTAAAGAAGTGACTAGAAACATGTCATTTGTCCAAGGAAGACTTAAAAGGTACTTTCTCTATTGAACTTTTTGTTCCTTCCCTGAAATTCAATTAATAACAGTTGAAAAACACTACTATGAAATATAACTAATGCATAACAAACCCCGTAACCAGTACTTGAAACGATTACACAATAGAAAAAATTTCTACTCTTAACTATGCAAATTCACATCAACAATTATTTTTTCTTGTACTTTTTTTCCTACACAAATATAGTAGGATCTCTGGAGATATTTCTTCCCACAAAATTATAGCATAAAACTAGGGGAATGTTGTGCATATATTTTAAATATAGTATGTGAAGTCAAATATGTCTCTGAATCATCTAATTTTTCTATTATGTGGCCACGATAACAATTCAGATCACAATTTATTTGTACAATAAAATTCTAAAACATGAGTTTAGTAAATGGCTCCAAAAGAGAACTCTCCATTGTCAAAGTAAAAATTGCATTGAGATGATGCTCCCATTTCAAACAACAAATAATCGAGAAATTTAACCAAAGTTTCTATCGAAATACAACCAAACAACCCATGAAATATCTCAACTTTATGGTTTGTCATGTATTAGCTGGGTTAGAGCATGTCAACATGAACTAGTAAACATAAATTGCAGAAATAGAGCTCTGCAAATGGATCTCTGTAAGGTTTAGGGTTTTAATGCTCCAGAACCTCTCCGACTTGACCTCTTCTGAACTCCTCTGTCCGCACTGATCGTTGTTGCTCAGCGGCCCCGAACACCACAACAAAATGGGCATGCGGGGGGGGGCTGAAAGCCCCCTCTTACCGTAACGTCACAGCAAATGACCCGGAGAACTCCAGAGTGTGTCGTCCATCCTTTGAGTCGCCTCTGCACATGGGAGAAAAATACCTGCAAGAAGAAATGGATGGAAGCAAGGAATCGAATATGGATGCAGAGTCCTCGCATTCAAAAGTAGCTCGGGTCTGGATACCTAGAAAATGTATCCCCCAAGCCCTGATTGCACCTAGGTGTGTTATGAAAACCCCCAGGATAGGGGAGCACACATAATTTATGAGGGACCATGCCCTCATAGGCAAATTCCTAGGTCTCTGGCCCTCAAAAAATGACCTGGCTCGTTGGATCAAAGGGTGGTGGAACCCCAAGGGAGACTATGAGCTCCAACTAAGCTCCAAAGGATTCTTTATAGTAATATTCTACAACCTGGAGGACAGGGACCAGATCTTTGAAGGAGGACCATATTTCTACAACTCTGCTAGCCTTTACCTGTGATTCTGGATAGATCGCTTATGCCCAGAAAAGGGAAACTTTGCCTACGCACTGGTATGGATTCGCCTCTATTGCTTACCTGAAGAGTTTTCGTTAGAGGAAATTTTAATGGGCATAGGTAACACTTTGGGTAATTACGTCAAATCTTATGAAGCTACCAAGCAGATAAAATACACCTCTTATGCAAGGATATGTGTCTATATGAACATGTCCAAAGATCTGCCAGGCACAGTTACCCTAGAATACCAAGACGAGGAATGGGCCCAAACCATAGACTATGAACATATCCCTTTCAGATGTAGAAAATGCCATGAACATGGGCACCTTTTCAGGGATTTCCCTCTAAATGCCCCCCCCCAAAAGGGAAGTTGAAGAGAAACCAAAGGAAGGATTCACCCAGGTTCAAAATCAAAGAAAACAAGCTCAAAAGAAGCCCACAACCATCAATGGAAAAAAGAACTCAAATAACAACTCATTTGAATCCCTTAACCACCTTCCAAAGGCAAAAGAGGTGGAAAACCCCCACAAGAATGCGGGGAAAGATCTCAGCAAGAATAAGGAATATCAATCGTCCCTAGGGCATCAAACTCCAAGAAATCAAGAAGACCCACAGGCTCCCCCAGTCTCAGGAAAAGAACCAGAAAGAGAAGAAGACACAATCATGGAAATGGATGAGCAGGACCTAGCAGAGATTGACCTAGACAAGTTAGAAGAGGAACTCAACAAGAAGGATCTCCAAACCCTACCAAAGGACCAAATTAGGAAATTTCACAAGGTATTTCTGGACTCTTCAACAGGGACTACATCCAAGTTGGGGATTAGCATAGACCCAAACCTAGATCCAAGAAGACACCAAAAAGAAAAAAAGCGAAGGGGCAGAAAATTGGCTCACTAGCTAATAGAGGAGGCAAGAAACTATATGATCAACTCGGAACAAATTCACAGGCTCTCGGAGAGCTCCTTCTCCCACCCACCAAACCGTTAACTATGAAGATCCTCACCTGGAATATCATAGGCCTAAATGGAAGATCCAAGCAAAGGCTCCTCTGAAATTACATCAAATCGAAAGACCCTGATATATTCCTGATACAAGAGACAAAATGTGTAGGGAAAACTGCAGAAAATATCATCAAAAGATATTGGTACAACCGCGACTCCTATCAAATGGATTCAAAAGGGGCTTTAGGAGGCTGGGCCATCCTATGGAATCCTGCTATAGTCATCCTAGATCAAGGCTTCTCCACTCCAAGCACCATCACAGCGCACTATAGAGCCATAGGTTCAGAAAAGGAGGGAATGATCACAAATGCCTATGGACCATAGAACAACCAAGACAAAGACATGTTTCTTCATAGCTCGGCTTACCTAGGTTCTTTAGTTGAGTACAAGCGATGGATAATAGGGGGAGACTTCAACATGATTCTCACACTGGAGGAAAAAAGAGTGGGGGAAAAGCACATGGAGCAGGACGACGCAAAATTCCAGGAACTCATAGAGAACCTCAGACTGGTAGACATAGAGAATGGCAATGGCACCTACACCTGGACCAAAAAATGATCAGGTCACCAACAAATAGCCCGCAGGCTTGATCGCTTCCTCATTTTGGAAACTTTCCTTTTGGAAGGCCCCCAAGTAGATTCCAACATCCTTCCGAAGGCAGGCTTGGACCACAGGCCGGTTCAGCTTTGGGTTGAAACTATCGCCACCCCCAAGCTCAAACCCTTCATATTTGAAAAGTTTTGGCTCTCCCATCCAAACTTCCAGGAGCTATCCTGTCACTAGTGGAACACAACAAAAATACAGAGGGGAAAAAAAGGTATTGCTTCTATCAAAAAATCAAACATTTTAAACAACAAGTGCTCAAATGGAACAAAGAAGTCTTTGGGAACATTTTCCAGGAAAGGAAACTATTGGAACAAAAACTAGATGACCTTCAGGGGAAAATCATTCACACATGATATACAATCACTCGGCAGTAGCAGGAGAATGAACTCAAAAGGAAACTAGAAGAAAGATACAAGAAGGAAGAAATCCTGTGGAGACAAAAATATCGGGTTCAATGGCTCAACGAGGGAGAGAAAAACACCAAATTCTTCCACCACTCCATGATCCACATACGCCTCATCAATCACATCATGAAGCTGGAAGACTCACAAGGAAACACCTTGTTAACTCATTAGGAAATAACACACGAGCTGACAAACTTCTACAAAGATCTCCTCTCAGAACACACGGTGGACCATACCTCAGCAATAGAGCGGGTGACCCAAAATATCCCAACTATAATCATCAAGGAACAGAATGAGGCCCTCATGATACCAATAACGCAAGCAGAAGTGGATCAGGCTATTCAAGATTTACCCATAGGCAAGGCTCCAGGCCCAGATGGTTTCACAACAGACTTCTTCCACTCTTGTTGGCCAATGCTAAGGGATGAAGTGTGGTAGATGGTGGAGGAATCACGTAGCTCAGGAAAAGTTCTTCCAGCACTAAATGCCACTTTCCTCACCCTAATACCCAAAGAAGAAAGGGTCACAAATCCGAAGAACTTCATACCCATAACACTCTACAATGTGATCTACAAAATCATCTCCAAGGTCATAGCTCTAAGATTCAAGCCAATTCTCCCCTTCATCATTTCCAAGGAGCAATCGGGATATGTCAAAGGAAGGAAAATTATGGACAATGTCATACTTGTCCATGAAATCATTCACTCGCTCAAAAGCACCCGTACTCTAGGTATGCTTCTAAAACTTGACCTCTCAAAATCTTTTGACAAATTAGGCTGGCAATACATGAAAGCTATTTTAACGGATTTTGGGAAGGATTGGATCTTTTGGATGATGAACCTCATTTCCTCAACCTTATTCTCAATCCTTGTCAATGGAGTCCCCTCTCCACCCTTCTCCCCCACAAGAGCAATAAGGCAAGGCGACCCCCTTTCCCCTTTCCAATTTTTCATAATGGTTGAAGGCCTA
This sequence comes from Picea sitchensis, assembly GCA_010110895.2. Taxonomy (NCBI): domain Eukaryota; kingdom Viridiplantae; phylum Streptophyta; class Pinopsida; order Pinales; family Pinaceae; genus Picea; species Picea sitchensis. Next base: position 75,970 of record SNQJ01S0034418.1, on the reverse strand, counting down.
GGACGATATATCAAGGCTTCAATTCAAAATGGATTCCTCCAAGGCCTCCCTCTTCATGGGTTACAACTGGAAGCCTCCCATAGCCAATTTGTCAATGACACACTGCTAATTAATACCCCCACAGTGAAAGAAGCAAACAAACTCAGTTCCATCCTCAATGATTTTAGCGAAGCTTCTAGCACCACCTTCAATCTAGCCAAGTTGCAACTCTTCTTTTTTAATACACCTAAAGTAATCCAACATCACCTTTCTCATCTTCTGAACACTCTGATTTTCTCTCTTCCCTCTCGCTACTTGGGACTCCCTCTCTTTGACTCAACAACCAGAAACATCTTCTAGGACTCTCTCCTTCTCTCCATCTCCAACTGTCTTAGCAATTGGACCATTCGTTCCCTCAACCTACCAGCCAGAATCATTCTCTTAAAGTCAGTCCTTCAAGCCATCTCTACTTACCTCTTCTCATCCCTAGCTGCCCCCCAATCTATCATAAAGAAAATAAGGAATTTGCAAAGAAACTTCTTATGGCATGGACATAAACCAGACAAAAAATGGGCCCTAGTCAGTTGGGACAAAGTCTACAAGTCCAAATCTTCAAGAGGTATGGGCCTCAGGGACCCAGGAAATTTAAATAGCACCATGGGTGCAAGATTTTGGTGGAGATGGCTCAAAACTCCAGCAGAGATCTGGGCTAAACTTTGGAAATGCAAATGTGCCCCAAATACACATCAAAACCAACTTATAAGAATGCAGGAGAGGATTCAAGGCTCCAACATATGGAACGCGGCCTGGAAAAATCGGCCACTCATACAGGAACATTCTTTCTGGGAAGTCCGTAATGGCCAGAATGCCCTATTCTGGACGGATTCCTGGGAACAAATGCCACCCCTACAATTGGACGAAAATCTACAATACTATGAAAATCACATTCAAGATCTGGCCACTGTCAAAGTGGCAGATTTGTGGATAAATACCCCTAGCAACTCTCCCTGGCGAAGCTGGAAATCAACCCATCAGGAACTCCAAGTGGCAATGGAATGTGACCTGCAGCACTGGAAACAAGTAACATTCCAAAGGTGAATCCAGAAAAGCACAGACCAAGATATTCTTAGATGGGGACACACACCTCATGGAAATTTCACTCTCAAAGAGGGATAGACTCTACAGGAAAAATTCCAAAATCTTCAAAAAGATAACATCTGGATAATAATATGGAAATCGAAACTCTGGCCCAAAGTCTCCACGTTCCTATGGATTCTACTTCAGAACAAGATCTTAACCTGGGACAATCTTCAAAGACGAGGTTTTATTGCCCCCTCAATTTTCCATCTCTTCCATCAACAGGTAGAAACCATGGAGCACCTCCTAAACAATTGTCCACTCAGTGAAGAGATCTAGAATCAAGCTACTTAGCTCATGAGAAGAACCAAACGAGTTAAAAACAACATCATAAGCACAATCAGGAAGTGGGGTTTTGGTTCCTTCAAAAGTCCTATCCTGTACAGAACCTGGAAACTCTTACCAGGCTTCATAGTTTGGCAACTATGGAAAGAGAGGAATAGAAGAATCTTTCTTTCCCAGTCCTCCCCACCCACCCTCCTTTGGAATACTATCCTCTCGTATCTCCAGGAAACTCTTCAGCTACACTTGTGGACCCAAGAAGACTTCCCCACAAACCCAGGTGAGCTCTCGATCATCAACTCCTGGAGCTTCTCATTCTCACACTCCATTCCTCCTCAACAACCCCCCCTAAATTCAAAATCCCTCGGTCCTCCTGAGCTTTCATTCTCACACTCCATTCTCCTCAACAACCTCCCTAAATTCAAAATCCCCTGGCCACCTATGTGTCTTCCACGCCTAGCTTCTTCTTCATAAAGTCAACTTCTGATGGCTTCCAAAGGAAAAACTGTGACACTCGTATCATGAGTCAAGCCATAAGAGATAGCTTGGACCAAATTCACAACCTCGTTGCTAAAAATCTAGGATGCGACACTAATAATTCAACGGAACTTTGGGGTCTCATCAAAGGAGTGTAAATGGATCTAGATCAAAACCTCACTTGTCCGATCATTGAAGGAGACTCCAAAGTCATAATCAACTTGGCAACTAAAATTCTAAATGGATGAGATCCAGGGAAAACCCCATTTGGCCATGAACCCGCCCCTTCTATTCCCCCTATACAACTTCCAGGCACTTCTCAGACCCTCTCTAACACTTACCCCCTCCCACATTCAGCGAAGTGAAAACAAAGTGGAAGACAGACTGGCCAATGCAAGGGTCAATTCCAAGCAACAGATCACTCTCAATGATTCTAGGCACTCCCAAAGCTCACCCCTCTGGCTCCAACGCAAGGAGCTTGCCTAGCTGGACAACCCTAACCTAGACAAGGTGCAACCTGGTCAGACCCCGAGCACGCTTGGAACCGGGAAGCTAAGAGAGCTTGCAAGCAGGGTTCGATCAGCGGTTCGCTGAATCGCTATTCGGGAAAACAAAGAAGAGTGGAGTGAAAACTCTTGAAGGCCGATCTAGAGAAAAATATCATGGTTGTTGGATGTTGGATGCATGAGAACCGTCGATTCATGTGCTAGTTCGCAAGTTCGCGAATTCACGAGTTCGCGAGTTTGCAAGTTTGCAAGATCGCAAGTTCGCAAGTTCGCGAGTTTGCAAGTTCGTGAGTTCGTAAATTTGCGAGTTCATGATTTGGAGTTCTGGATATAAGGAGCTGGCACATTTCAAACTCCCGAAATCCGAAGTCAACAGGGGATCACAACCATCGGTTGTTAGACGGGCGAGAACCGTCGATTCTCGAATCTTGGAACTCGGGGGTTTGAAGGAATCGGTTGCAGTTGTAGTTGAATTCGACGAAAGGCGCAGTCCCAAATCTTCATTTGGGATAAGCATCAGGTCTTTGTTCGAGGTTGCGCTTGAGAGAGCCTTGTGGAAAGGAGTCAGAGCGTCGAATTGGCAGAATCCAGAATGCCGAAGAGATTTAATAGGTCAAATTAGCTCAAATGGATTGGCCATGTAATTTTGTTATGAGCAACTCTACCTTTAGTTGGCTCAAGAGAAAGGTTGCAGATCACTGTTCAAACTTTGTGTAAGAAGATAGGCTACAGATTTGACATTAATTTAAGGATCCACTTTTATTTACCAAAAAAAAAAAACATGAACTAGTAAACTAGTGAACTTAATATCCAAGTAGGGAAATGATAACATCTAGGAAAATTATTACCTAGCTTAGCTTAGGATAATCTCATAGTGGGGAACATAATCTATTAGAGTTGGTTTCATGGAAGGTTTCTATATAATAATTAAAATCACATGCATTTGCTTCAATTCCCACTCACTATCATGGACATGGTGGATTTCTGGTATTTTTTTAATATTTTTTTCCAATGAAAAATTGTTGTTTCTATTCAAGTAGAGCGGACCCAATAGATCTTTCCAGATCTTATATAGCTTCTAAAAATAACCAATATAAAACCAACAACATGTATGAAATTCTCTCACAAAATTCACTTAAAAAGTCTCCAATATAGTTCTTCCAACCTTTTCAAGAATAGAAAAAGAGGACTTTCATCTTTACATCATCGAAAGATTAAAAAACCAACAGAGAAGATCAACAATTCTGCCATTTTAAAAAATATAAGATTTATGTATATTTATATTCTACTTCACTACTAAAGTGCCCATTTAGACATATATTCATTTAAATAATTCCCACTCATTATCATGAGATATTTCTGGTTAGATTTTATTTATATTCAATTCTACTTCATCGATGCCCATTAAACATTATTAAATTAATTTTTAGGTGTACAAATCATTTTAATTAAGTTAAAATGATTCAATTTTCCATTAAAACAAAGGGTGAAATGGAATGTTGTTTAAGCTTCCAACAAGGGCATGGATCTCAAGTGGAAGCCAAAATGACATTGGCTATAATTGGAATCAATGTTTTAGCTAGTTCTATAGGTTTGTCCAAATAATGTAATCACATCATCTACTAGTGCATAAAACTAAATAAATATTTAGTTCACAGGAAATTATAAAATCAAAACTATGTATTGCATCCAATTCACATAACGTTTATATATATATACATACACTAAGAGAATATTATTTCAATCAAAACTATTTACATGATTACATAATGCAACTTGCCACATTTATGCATATTAACATTTATATACATTTATTCTTGCAAAAAAGTATTTTGAAATATTCATTTTCTATCAAAATAACAACATAAACATAACCATAAACACCTTGATTCATTTAGGCGTTTTCTTTCCCCACTTTGGAAGTATGCTGGTTATGGAAATATGATAGTTATTAGTCCCTGATGTAGGCGTAGAGGGACTATAGCGATCAATAAATCATTGACCTGGTATTAGATTGTGCATTGACCAGAAATATTTCCATATTGACTATTGTTGGAACAACAAGGGAAGTGAAGACATCGATTTTAATATAATAAAAAGTATCATGTTTGTCAAGATCTGATTGGACAAAGGATTGGAGGTCTTATTGCAGCCTTTGCTATTCCCAATGTTAAATATCTTGACATGTCCAAAGTATTTGATAGTATATGGTCTTTTTGAATTATATATTTTATTATGCATTGGTCGACGGTGGATTAATGCTAGCATTAGTTCAAATGTCTCCCTTAGCATTTTCTACTGGGTAGAATACATTCTCTACCATATTCCTATGTCTTATTTTTTCTTTATTGTTGTGTGCTTCGAGAGAACAGGCTTTCCACGCTGCATATTTTCTTAAATGTTTGCACAGGCCTATGCCCTTTGATGGTCCTGACAGTATTAATTGTTTACCTAACAGCTCTGGCAGTGTTAAATGATTATTGTATAGATGCATTGCAATACAGTTTCATTCATGGTCGGCATTGTTGCTCGAGTACTCGATCCTTGTTCGATGCTTCATTCCATGGTTCTAGTTCTTGTTTGATTCAACTTTGCAAAGTTGAGGTCCTGCACTTGCAGTTCGAGCTCTTCGTGGTTGTTCAATGGTTTGTTTTTTTTCAACTTTGCAATTTGTTGGACATGTTGTTGCGGTTTGCAGTTTTTGGGGCTGAGCTCTTGTCGTCTTTTGTTGATGGGTAAGTTTCCCTGTTGTTGTTTTTTTTCAATGGTGGGAGTCCCACCATCTTTGTCTTTGCTGTTAGTTTCTGTTCCTGGAAAGCATGCGTCTTGCAATGTAGAGGGCTTTACGAAAAGTAGTTGGGAGCCATCAGAAGAGGGAACCATCGGGCGGGGTCTGTACGCAGGGTATGCTTTTATTCTGTGGGTGGGAACACTGTGTCTACCTGTTCTATTTCTGCTGAGTAAAGTTATTGTTTTATTTATTTCTCTATTTTCTTCTCATCTGCTATGGGGACTAGGGGGGATTGAAGTTGAGAAGAAGAAGGTTCAAAGATACATACGTGAATTGGTACCCTGCTTTGCTTTTTTTTTCTATTTTGCTACCTTTTATTTTTTTCTCCTTCTTTTCTCTATTTTCGTAGAAACTGAAACTATGTAGCAAATAGCTTCAAAGTGACAGTTGAAGAGATGAAAGAAGTAATAGATGTTGAGTCGTATGAAATAGTTGCACAATCCATTGTACATGAAAACATTGACATGGTTTTTCATAGCAATGCACTTTTTAGATTGGATGCATTCTTGTATACTGTTGGGGATTGCCTTTTCAATACATTCCAGGTTCTATTACATTTCCGCTATTCGTCGACCGAGCTGCGCAATGGATTGATAGATCATTTCTTTACCTATTTTAAAAATGGCGATGATGAGGCTTTGCAGTCCTATGAATACGAACTGGAATCTAATTTTCTTCGGCAGTTGCATGGAATACATGATGTCACTACGTATTTTTCAAAAATGTGGTTGTCTGCATCTCCAGTTCTGCCTGCGCATGAGAGGGGACTTTGGGGAGATACATTTTGTATACGATGGTTGTCTAACTGGCTAAATATATCATTTTCCATTTGATCATTGACAAGAAAAACAAGATATCCATTTTTCAACAAAACTGCATCTGACAATCCATATTGCATCTTGTTCCATGATGCCAATGCCCTCAGTGACCATTTTGAACCACTGGTGTACAGAAAAATGCCCATATGCAATATAGAAGGTCGTCGTATCTACTTGTCCGTTATTTGCAAAGACCTTCAATTGCAATGGAAATGGATTTTGCATGGAATAGATTGACATGGTTTACAGCTGGCAACAAATGTTGTGTCTAGCTGTGGAGATAGTCTGTTCAATGCAATTTGTTGTTTGGTGCCAACATAATTCGATGTTCAGTCACTGCGACTTTACACTATATAGTCCTTTTGAAATGCAATTATAGGTGGCAGCCAACAGGCTTTTAGGTGCTTGCATTAGCACCTTTGCTCATATCTCGTACAAAATATGCCGACAGTTGGAAGTTAGCAAGAATACCTTGTGAACATGGTTCTTCCATATGAAAAAGGGAGTATGGAGGGTTGTATATTCTATTTGCAATGGTTGTCTGTCATATTCAGGGTGAATATCTAGGTGTGGTTTCCCTTGCCAGATGCCATTGTCCATTCTTGGGTTATTGATTCAAATTATGATCGAACAATTGACATCCTCTCGTTGAAAATAGATACACCACATATCCATTATGAAATTTTTCTTGCACATATCGGTAGTTCAGGGTTGACTGTCCATGCCACCCAAACGACATCGAATTTGCATACGCGTGTAATTCTTTTTTGTGAAAATGAAAGTCCTCCCAGTTGCGATATGGGAAGATAGGGCTTGAACAAAAAAAACATGTGTAAAATCCACGACATTTGTGATGAGGCCATACACCACTTAGACAAAAAACGTAGAGTAAGTTATCACAATTTGAAAAAAATTATTCGTCAAATTCGCCTGACTTCTGATAAGATCATAGAGGCCTTGAACAAAAAATGTAAAGTAGTTTCTCAGAAGCTGGGTGAAAGAAAAATTCATCCCAGTTGCCACCAGATCATCCTGCCCTTGGGCAAGAACCGTAGACTAAGTTACCACAACTTGAAAAAAGTCATGCGCGAGAGAAAAAAATACATTGCTACACTTCCTTTTAGAGAGAAACTCACATATCACAATGTAAATAAATTTGTTCGTGCAGAATAGAACATAAAAATGTGCGATTGCATATCCCAGAATGGTGATGCAACTGTACAACTTTGTGATCTACAAGCAACACCATGTTGTAGTAGCAATGAAAACCAGGAAACAATTTCTACGAATACTTCCTTGCGAAAGAAAAATGCAAGACARAACTACATGAAACAAATGAAAGACACTCCTTCCATTGCATGTGCAATTTGTGAACAATTGAATTTTTCAAAAAATAGTAAGTCTTTCACGCCTGATTTGCAAGCATAATACCTTCTCTTGACAGYGCACGATAAACCATTTTCCAGTGCGAAAGTTTGTCTTCCATGAAAACGATCACTTGAAAATGGAAAATTGCCACAGTTTGCAACCCCTGACCGAATAAGATGTAATACAACACTAGCAGATGTAAGTGCACTTACGGAACTCAAGGAGAGACTTGTGTCTCTACGAATTGCATTTTCTCAAATAAGACCTTGGGGCTATAAACGACCCCAGATGGGCTTAACAGGATCAATTATTAATGTGTCTATTCAGCTAGATGTTGTGCAAAAAGAGTTACCACAATCTATTAACAATACAATTACAATCGATGTGGCTCTGAAAAGATGCTTGTGATATAAAAATTCCTATCAGACAGGCAAAGTGCATGTGCATGCTATTATGAAAGCATTAAAGGAATTATGCTCCAGATCCCTGTACAAAGTAGAGGACATTTGTATAAATGCCAACTGGAACAATGTTCTTGCAAAAGAACATGGCAACTTTGGAGACACTCTTGAAAATCCTAGTGATTTTGATGCAAGTGATGATTCGGACAATGAAACAGCTGTTGAAACATTGGTGCATGGATTCATTGATTCATAGTGCATTCGTGACTTGCAAGAAAAAATTGTCAAAATTGCACCTGCCAAGGGGCAGCGTCCACTTGGAATATTCAAGGACAAATTCACTGAGGAAATGAACTTTCCAACACTCTTCTATGGAGATCCATGTGGCACTGATATTACAGAACGATTCAGATATCATAAAATAGTCCGATGGGAGATTCTACATTCAAGCGGTTGCTTTTCCTGTCACATAACAAATTTGTTTTTCAAGACAATGCGCATAATAATAGAGCAAGTTTTGTCTTGAATGTGGGTCCAAATAAGAAAAGGCCAGTTACAAGGAAGAAAGTTGTTCGCGAAGGATGTGAAGTACAAAGTTAACCTAGAAAAAATTCTGAAATCTGATATTGGATACATAGATTTCAAAAACATCCACACCTCTCCTAACTATTTGCAACAAAACAAAAAAAATATTTTTGCAATGATCCGGCAATTAGCCCCGCCAACATTTTTCATCACATTTACAAGTGTAGAGCATTGCTAGGATCCATTGGTGGCTGCGGTATCTGACCTGCATAGGAACAAGAAACGTAAATTAGAAACTGATACACTGGAAAATAGCGACATTGACTACCTCATAAGAAAAGACACGGTGACATGTACTCACTACTATAGACATAGAATAAATGCTTTGAGACAATTGATATGCCATGATGAAACATTTTTCGGAAAAATATCAGACTACTTTTTTGTGACTGAATTCTAGAATAGGGGAAATGAACATGACCATGCACTGTTGTGGATAGAGGGTGCACTGGTGTATGGAGCTAATAACAATTCAGAGATCAAACAATTTGTGGATAAATACATAACATGCAACACAGATCATTTGGATCAAGAACTTGCGAAAGTCCATAGACATTACCATACAAGAAGTTGTATAAAATGAAAAAAACTCACATTGCAGATACAACTTTCTCGTGCCGCCAATGAGAGCTACAAGAATCATAGAACCAGTTAGTGTAGAGGAAAATGTTGTTGTTGAGAAATCTAAATCCTTGTTCGCATTTCTAGAAGAAGGGGGATTTGATGAAATGATGAGCTTTGATGCCTTCTTGACATAGGTAAATATTTAAGAAGATGAGTACATCCAAGCCATACAATGTACGCTTAGGCAACCAACACTTTTCCTTATACGAAAACTCCCCCATATTTGGAACAACAGTTTCTCCAAGGATATGCTAGTTATGTGGAAAGAAAATACAGATGCACAGTACGTGCTGAATGCATATGCTACAACATCGTACTGTACCTCGTATATGATGAAGATTGACAAATATGTGACAAGTGCATTCAGAAGAATACGGAAAGAACATGAAAGAAGTCATATTAATGCCATACAAATGATACGCACACTTGGCAATACATTTCTTAATATTCAACAAATGTCTGCTCAATAAGAAGTTCACATTGCACTTTCCTTGCCCCTCACTTGTAGTTCAAGAAAACGTGTCTTCATAAACACATCTCCACTTGAAAAACACACATTTGTCCTTAAACCACTAGTTTTGATACAACAAGAGCCCGACAATTCAGAGGACGTGGTATGTCACTCTATTATTGATTATTACATCCAGCATCCATCTCCTATTAGGCATATCTACTTAACAAAATTCGTATCGCATTACAAAAAAAATGGTGCACCCATATCAAAAAGAAAAAAACCCTCTGTCATACGATTTGTCAAATACAACAAACATCGTGACTATGAAAACTATTGTAGAGAAAAACTGTTGTTGTACGTTCTGTTCGATGAAAATGAAGAGACATTAATACATAACTTATGTACATGGGAGATTGTGTATGTTGCATCTGAGACTATGGTGCACATCAATGAAGCTAGATTTACCTACAATGTTAATCCAACATGGGGTGATCTAGAGGTTGCACTTAATGACCTAGAAAACCCTGGTGATCATGATGACACATTCAGAGACCCAAAAACAACCAGAACTCCTTCTGAGTCCTATGACTTACAAGGAGATTTGCCTTGTCCTCCAGTGGCTGGAAGTGAAAAACGTATCAATCTTGGTTTTCAAGTTACAAAACATCCTTTCCTAATTGAAAATAATGAATACCACATAATAAGACGTCTGTTGAATCGTGAACAACAAACAATTGTAAAGGATATTTCTCTTAAAAAATGCTTGAACATGAACAGTCCTGTGCACGTGTTCCTTACAGGCGGAGCAGGAATAGGCAAGACATTCACAGCAAAAGCATTGTTCCAAATGCTTAAATGAATCTATGATTCAAACAATTCCTTTGATCCTATGAAACCAAAGGGCCTAATAGTTTCATACACAGGAAAAGATGCATACAATGCTCGTGGAACAACAATCCACTCTTCATTTTTAATGCCTTTTAACAAGTCACAGTTTCTTCCACTTAGCAAGGAAATGTTGGATACATTATCTAAGATTTATGAGGAACTCCAACTTGTCTTTATAGATGAAGCATCTTTGATTGGGAGTCGGTTCTTGTATTCAATTGACATCTGATTAAGAAGCATAAAACATGTGCAGACGAAATACTTTGGAAACATTGACATGATATTTTGTGGGGATCTTTACTAGGCACAACCCACCATTAACATGGAAATAATCACCCATGACTTCTAGAGAGACAATATTAAATGCTTTGAGTTGCATACTACAATGTGCCAAACATATGAAACATTCATTGCAATTATGAATAGAATGCGTACAAACAACCAAACACATGATGACTTGACCCATATCAATTTGAGATGCTTACGGCCTGCACCAACAAACCCAACATTCCCTTACCTGTTCTACATAAATAAGGATGTTGCAAACCATAACAACCACATGTTGTCCCTAATGCCTGGTGAGGATATCATCATCAATTCCATTGACCTGGAAGAAGACAACCATGGAAATGTGTGACGGCATGAACATTCAGTCACTTTACCTTTGCAGCTTGTCCTCAAATTAGAAATGTTGGTTGAAATATATGCCTGCAACTACGATTCACGGGATGGCTTGGTGAATGGTGCAGATGGAATACTGAAAGGCTATACCAAGACAGAAAAAGTGGATGTCCTTTGGATTAAGTTCCATGAACCACATATAGGCAAGCAACAAGCAAGCAAGTTGTCTTATCTATATAATTCAAATACTGGAAGCGATTGGACACCTATTTTGCGAATATC